>JACXGI010003534.1:9821-20755 GCA_016801175.1 Esox masquinongy | reverse complement strand
AAAGGGCTATACCATTCAATTTTATGAAATATGTATTTTAAAAAACTCTTACCTCTGCATCACTTCCTGTGGGGTATGCCGTTTTCAGGTAGGCAAAACGAGCAGCTCGAATGGCATTGAACCAGGTGACAATCTCCTAAGCAGAGAAGAAAGCATAGACTAGAAAGCCTTACACATGGATACAAACGATATAGGATAATACTCTAGAAATATCTTCTACCAACTGCAAATACACGAAGAACAAAAATGATTTTAGAAGAAAACGCAATCAAAAGCTAACTAACTTGGCTATACAAAGCTAGGAATACATTTTCACCTCTCCACTCTCATGGTAGACATAAAGGTTCCTGGAGTGGCTATCTTCTGGGAAGGTAATCTGCAGACCGTGGGCGTGACCAATCTTCTCAGGTTGAAAGGTCACATTTAAGGCTTTGATGGAGATGACCGCTTTGGGCGCTTTGGACGGCTGAGAACACAGAGAGACATTGAAGGCAAACCCAGTGAAATGCCAGTCAGCAATTACAATATTTATAAGCCTGACTAGGCTCCTACCAACTTTAGTCTCTACTCAGTCCACCAGCAGACAATGCTAGAAAGAGTACTGCTTGAAGAATGTCTCTGCAAGTTTCTTTTGTTTATCTTTTACTATTGAAACCCACCATATTAAAGTACTTAATGGTTACGCAGAAATTGTTTGATGTTTAGTTTAAGAAAATAACAGCTGCATTGAACCTCAAGAGTGAATTCATAAGTAAAATATTTCAACATAACTCATACTGCTTTAAGGGCACAATGCTTTCATCGGAGAATCTAACCATGAACAGTTTAGCAAAATACTGTATTCCTCCAGCAAAGTTACTCTGCATCAAGTATGTCAATGATCTCCCACTTACATCCTCCTTGTTGTAGTAAGCCAGGGTGAATTCCCTGTCAGACAGAACAAACTTCCTTTTCTGAAACTGTGTCTTCTCCTTTCCCTTTTTCCAAAGCATTCCTTCATAGAAACCTGGAGGAAGCCCAGTAAAACCTATTCTTAATCATGCTTCCGCAAATCAGAAATATAAGTGCATTTTTGTTAAATAGAAATGCTCTGCAGTAGACCCATAGATGTGTCAGTGTGGCAAGAACAGGTTTTCTTGTCCACGAGGAAAAAACTACCAGGCACAGTTAGCATTATCAGACATTTTAATCCACAGACAAGCGGTAAAGCTAGTTACCTGTAGTATAGGCCAATGGAGGATATTTCATCTCGCTGGTAAATTCCCTCCTTTCATATTTAGCTCTTATCCACTGCTCCCTCAGGACACTAGGGTTAAAAAGGATTAGATATTTTGTTGAGGTTATGCGTCAATGATCTGATCGTGCTTTTCCTTTATAACAAAAAACATGACTAATGCTTTTAAAAATATATTGCTTTTTAAATTATTAAAGACACCAAACGATTTCCCATTGGAAGGAAGAGAGAGACAAAAGTTGACTGACTGGTTTTAACTATTTTTAATTACATTGTGGTTCCACTTCAGTTTTTTTTTTAACAGTACAAAACTGTTTCCTTTCCCTTCCCACATTGCTGTGGAGATTCAGCACCCTGCAACTTCTCCAAATGCTGACATTAGTTTCTACCACCAGCAAGATGAACTGAGGACATTAAACAACAAAGTAATGGAACTTAGTAATGGAATCACTTACGCACAGTCTCCTTGCTGGGGCCGGTAATAAAACACTGGGACGGCTTTCTCATAGACATCTCTGGCAGTAGCATTTCCCTTGGATTTCATGAACTTCAGACGAGCACCAACAAGAAGATAAATAACAGAAAACCATATATCTTTGACTAAAGATTTCAAACCAAAAGTCAAATCACAGTGGTTCAGCAGAATTAAATGCAAAATTGTCATGTGGTCACTCAATTAAAACTTCCAGTCCAGCACAAGGTCCAACATGAAGTGGCTAGTCTTGGGCTGGAATAAATCCCAAAAACCCATGTTGGTTCCCATTCCTAAGGTTGATGGAGACCACTGCTTAAACAGATCCATACAGTACCTCCACTAGGTCGTCATCCCAGAAGTCAAGCCTTATAGATTTAACACGGCTGATGCTGGGCAGGTCGCGATGCACTCCAGAGCAGTTCAGACAAACAAACACACCAAGCTTATAGGATGCCCAGTCTGGATCTAAATAGTATGCAGATAGGGTGAGGATTACCAGAAACAGACATTCAAAATCTCTTGAGGAAAAAAACAGTACTTCCTGTGTACCCAGAGAGTCGCATTAGAGCGTGACACCTGAAGTCTTTACCGGATATGACCTGAGTCCTCTGGCAGTAAATACTAGAAATATATATATATATGTGTGTATATATATATATATATATATATATATATATATATATATATATATGTGTGTGTGTGTGTGTGTGTGTATATATATATACACAATATCTCACAAAAATGAGTACACCCCTCACATTTTTGTAAATATTTGATTATATCTTTTCATGTGACAACACTGAAGAAATGACACTTTGCTACAATGTAAAGTAGTAAGTAGTGAGTGTACAGCTTGTATAACAGTGTAAATTTGCTGTCCCCTCAAAATAACACAACACACAGCCATTAATGTCTAAACCGCTGGCAACAAAAGTGAGTACACCCCTAAGTGAAAATGTCCAAATTGGGCCCAATTAGCCATTTTCCCTCCCCTGTGTCATGTGACACGTTAGTGTTACAAGGTCTCAGGTTTGAATGGGGCACAGGTGTGTTAAATTTGTTGTCATCGCTCTCACACTTCCTCATACTGGTCACTGGAGGTTCAACATGGCACCTCATGGCAAAGAACTCTCTGAGTATCTGAAAAAAAGAATTGTTGCTCTACATAAAGATGGCCTAGGCTATAAGAAGATTGCCAAGACCCTGAAACTGAGCTGCTACACGGTGGCCATACAGCAGTTTAACAGGACAGGTTCCATTCAGAACAGGCCTCGCCATGGTCGACCAAAGAAGTTGAGTGCACGTGCTCAGCGTCATATCCAGACGATGTCTTTGGGAAATAGACGTATGAGTGCTGCCAGCATTGCTGCAGAGGTTGAAGGGGTGGGGTGTCAGCCTGTCAGTGCTCAGACCATACGCCGCACACTGCATCAAATTGGTCTGTATGGCTGTCGTCCCAGAAGGAAGCCTCTTCTAAAGATGATGCACAAGAAAGCCCGCAAACAGTTTGCTGAAGACAAGCAGACTAAGGACATGGATTACTGGAACCATGTCCTGTGGTCTGATGAGATAGATAAACCTATTTGGTTCAGATGGTGTCAAGCGTGTGTGGCGGCAACCAGGTGAGGAGTACAAAGACAAGTGTGTCTTGCCTATAGTCAAGCATGGTGGTGGGAGTGTCATGGTCTGGGGCTGCATGAGTGCTGCCGGCACAAGTGCTAATGGCTGTGTGTTTTGTTATTTTGAGGGGACAGCAAATTTACACTTATACAAGCTGTACACTCACTACTTTACATTGTAGCAAAGTGTCATTTCTTCAGTGTTGTCACATGAAAAGATAAAATTAAATATTTACAAAAATGTGAGGGGTGTACTCACTTTTGTGAGATACTGTGTGTATAAATATATAATATTCATTTATTTTAATTCATATTACGCCTTTTGGGTGGAGATGTCCAGTGATTAATTTACCACTATGAGCAAAAAGTATTTGACTGACCTATCTGCCATCCTGACATCTCAATGCTCTTTGAAGTATCATGGCCATCATCCACGTTTTTCTTATTTAGAGCATTTCAAGAAAGCAAAGAATTTAGTCAAGTAATGGGCAGGTTTTGTGAACTGGACAGAACAGCTCTTCTTCTCATCAGGGTTTACCTGGTGTCCATTAGTCAGTGGAGTTTTTTTTCCACAATGCAGGGGAACTTGAATATAATCCTAAAATATTTAAAATATATTATTGATGTTAAATTAGGATAGGCCTAATTTAAGGGAACCAAAATGCTATTTCCAGTAACATATTGTTTGACCTGAATATGTTGAATGATAAAGAACATGCTATTTATACATAAAACATAAGCCGACACTACATACGAAAAACAACTATATGGTTTGAGATTTATTTAATGTGGAAAGTGTTCTCCGTTTGGAGACCGACTAACTTTGACACTCACCCGGCGCGCCACAGTCTGCGCAATGATTGTTCTCTGGTAGTTTCCCCAATTCCAATAAAATCTTTTTGTTTTTGTCCTTGTTCGCCATTGTTCTTGGAAGTATTACGCTGAGACTTCTTGGTGAATCCTTATCGTGAATGATAGATGTTTTGCTACCAGTTTATGTAACACAATAAAACAGCAAACATTTTGACGTTAACTTAACATTTGACGAGACCTGGACCGTGGAGGATCATGAGATTGCGTGAATGCCTTACCGTCATTTTTCATTTGTGACCTCCCACTGCCGCATAACTGTACATACATGAAAACATCACACGTGCTATTTTGCTTATGCTCGTTTGCGGATTTGTATATTTTAATTTGCATAATTTATATATATACACTTGCTCATATTAATAAACATGCTGTACATACGCATTTACATCAATTCGTGAGTAGGCTACTGTAAAAAAAAGGAACACATGCAAAGATTTCTGTCACAATATTTATGCCTACCTGATACTCTAATTGTAAAACGACACTTAAAAGCAATAATTGTGAGGTGACATTGGTTTTACATACATTTTTTTTTCTGTTTGATAATCTATTTGAAAACGACCCAGCTGAAATGAGGGAAAAGGATTTGCGCCAATGCCTCGAAAATACTTAAAGCTGCCATTGCTGACAAAGGTGTCTCTAACATTAATGCATAGGGTTTGAATATTTATGCAAGCAACATTTCAGTTTTGTATTAAAAATACTTCCCAAACATAAAACCAATGTGACCTTATAATGATTGAGTTTTAGTGTGTGTTTTAAAATATATCAGTTGTAGCATCTGTAATTCAGCAAAAACAAGGGCCCATATCAAGGTCTGGGTAGATGAAAGGGTAAGCTAACAGTCACCTGTTGGATGCAGGAGAAACGGGCAGAGATAAAGACCTGAGCGACTTGGACATGGGCCAGATTGTTATGGCCAGAGCATCTCTGAAACAAGGCGTGTGGGGTGCACTCGGTCAACAGTGGTGAGTAACTATTGACAGTGGTCCCAGGAAGAAAAAAACACAAACTGATGACAGGGTGTCGGGCGCCCAACACCCTTTCAGTAGGATAATGCGGCCTGCCACACCGCTTGGGAATGGTTTGAGGAACATGAAGAGTTGGTGTTGACTTGGCCTCCAAATTCCCCAGACCTCAATCAGATTGAGCTTCTGTGGGTTGTGCTGCACCAATAAGTCCAATCCACACCAGCTCCACCTCACAACTAACAGCGCTTGAAGGATCTGCTGCTTATGTCTTGGTGCCAGATACCACAGGACACCCTGGTTTACTACAACAAAGAGGATGTAAGTGGGAGATCATTGACATACTTGATGCAGAGTAAATTTGCTGGAAGAATACAGTACTTTGCTAAACTGTTCATGGTTAGATACTGTAAGGGGTCTTATAGAGTCCATGCCTGAGCGGGTCGTGCCGTTTTGGTGGCACGCGGAAGACCAACAGCATATTAGGCAGTTCGTTATGTTTTGGCTCGTGTGTGTGTGTGTGTGTGTGTGTGTGTGTGTACACCGCACAAAACCAAGCAATACAAAAATCGGTAAATATTGTATGTTGCAAAAATGGCAATGAATTTATCATTTCTGTAACAATATAATTTGAATAGTGATTGCACTGCATTCCCTTCCAATTTTAAAAGTGAATAAAAGTACATCTAACTAGGACTGGAAAATCCTACCACTAAATAAGATACATTTTAGTGTATTAACCGAGAAGAATGTAGACTTTGTGATGTGTGAAAATAACATGACCAGTAAAGTTCATGGCCATTATATTATATAAAAACAGAAAAAAGCATGAAGAGTGCATGAAAAGGATTTTGCTTTTTACATCGAATCCACACACCCTTTGTACAAAATGAAAATATCAAAAAAAGTATTTTACATGCACATAGGTAACATCTTACAATGGCTAAAAATAATTTGATCTAAAATAGCAAAAATTCTAATTTATTAAAGAAATGCCTCGCCAAATGCAAAGCAGAATACAAAAAGACATTAAAAAAAGCAACAAAATAAAACGTACTAAACAGATAAAACCAAACTCTTCTTTTTATATTAATGTACAGTACAAATAGATATTGCCCAGGGAAACAGAGTTGCAGCTCTCATAACAGGCCAGAGGTATGTTAATGTTAATGAGGTCCTGAGGCAAATGATCCAGCAGATTTCTAATCGTTGATATTCATATATCAAGCCTCAAATATCCGACCTGCATGTCCTTCAACTCCCTATTTGACAAACACTAGTCTCCAATTCATGGGAAGGCTTCTGCTAGGTGTTGAAGGGTGTTCTTTGGAAGGTCCAGGTGAATGGCGTTCAGGTAGTGAAGGAACCTGGGTGGGGGGCGAATACATATTTTCACTTTAATTTCCATCTAATAAGTGTCATGCATGCCATAAAACATTTTAATATTGCCATTTTGACTCAGACAACCAAAAATAAAATTGAAACCCTTTGCTAAGAGGGCCAGGAAATAATTACAGTAAGTGGAAGTGACAGGATTTTAACAAGGACTCTCATAATATGCGAAAAAAATACCACCACAGAAACAACACTACAGCTTGCTTCACATTTTCTGATGACCATATTTCTTGGCTTGTTTAAATTCTAGTTTTCATACAATGGTCAGGAATTATGTTTTTACAGTGTTGATGAAAATTCACAGTAACAAAAGGGGACATACTAGTTATCATACAACCCTAGAGGGCGTAGGATCCCTATCCCCTCAGCTGCATTCATTAACAACACGTTGCCAAAGCAAGTATGATCACTGCCACTGCTAGTTTGTGCTGTCATTACCAGCCTTACTAAACATTGCATCATGCCAAAGGGCTGTAGGAAGCAAACAATGCACAAAACGTCTTATTTACAAACGCATTGTAATTTGTTTGAACACCAAGCAATATAATTTGTTAATTATATTGATCATGCTTTGACCAGCATCAACTATTCTGCCAGCTATGTCTTACTGTAGGTCACAACATTTAATCCAGTATAACCTATTTTATAATTGCACATCCAGCAACAGAGGAATGTGTATGTCTAGCAAATGTCCTGTAGCCTACTGTTGCTGCTTATTTCACAGGAACATTCAAAACACAATAATACATAGTTTCTATTTATGATATAAATCTGCCAACTACGCCTACTTTGTAGTTACAAGGCATGTTCAATATATATTTTTGCTAACCTACAATTATTTATTCAATTTGATTACATAGAGCAATAGACAAAACATACACCTCAGTCAGAGGGACAATAAGCTAGAAATTAATTGCCATATAGAGTTTGGTTTTCCTAAGAAAGGGTGATATTATGTAAGTGTTGCTAGATTAGTGTGCTGGTAGCTAGTTTATAGCTCCAACAGTTATATTCACTACCCCCGCAATTTTTTTTTATTTATGGCAACCATAAATACATTTGTAAGGCTGGTTGTAACTTTGAATTTGTTTTTGTCACTTGTATTTTGTCAGGAAACCTTTAAAAACTGCATTCCACAAACCTTACAGAGAGAAATACATGAACGCTTCATATTGGAGACAAGAAAAAAAAAACAAAGAGAACTTTAGTTTCCAGCCAAATCCTGATGTCTAGATATCGCTGTATACAAAATGACACTTTGAATGCCCCGTTTAACCATATTCCAGACTTCCACCTTTACCCTGACTTCTCACCTGCGTTTCACCTTGCCCTGCTCCTTTAGCGTCTCTGATCTGCAGATGGCCCGGAGGCACGGCAGGATGTCCAAGGCGGCAGCCGGTCTGTTACCCAGCGCGCCTGCCACCCGGGCTGTTAGAACCTCCAGGACCTCCCTCCTCCTCCGCAGAACCCTAAAGCAACAACAACAAATGAATTATAAGGTTAAAAAAGGTCAAAGTTATTTACACAGATGGGATGTTTGATGTATCCAAAATCAAGCATACAAAAGTTTATTGGAAGAAATGGTTAAGAATACAATTAAACCCACTGATCAAATTAATAACGAGCACAATTATTTGAGTACGCTTTTATAACGGATCTATCATCTATTATATCATCACCCTGCCAACTGTTTATTATAAGCCATACATAATGAAGTACAAAGACTCACGCTGGTTCACAGAGGCTATCCTGAGTGAGTCTGAAACCTTGTCTGTGCGGAGCCACAGGGAGTGTGAGCTCTGTCACAGCCTCCTTCCTAAGGTCCTCCTCCAAACCCTGGGCTTCCTCCCATGCCGCCTCCACCCCGGCCCTGCACCTCTGAAAGCTCAAAGCCTCCACAGCAGTCTGGATCTCCCCGGCTCTCTCCCCCACTACCCAGCTCCCAGGGTTGAACTCCTCCCTGGGCTCGTCCGTCATCCCGTCTTTTGTCTCGACGTGGGCCCTCGGGCCAAACGTCCTGTATGGGTCTCTGCCTTCGCATGGAGGTGAGGCGTGGAGGCGGAGACAGGAGTCCAGGAGGGACATGTGGTCAAAGAACTCGGCCATGGAGCCCAGGCAGCTGGACACGGGCCGGCTCTTCAGCCTCTGCTCTGGAGTCAAGGACAACCTCCTCCTCTTCACCGAGGCCATGTCCTGACTGTCCCCCAGCAGCCAGGCTGTCTGTACCTGGGGAGCACTCTGAGGAGGTCTGCGGAGGGAGAGGAAGGTGTCATCCGAATCAGAGTCGGAGAGAAATGGGTCCTGGTCCTTTCGGGTACCCCGCTTCTTCTTCCTCTTCACCCTGGAGGACACCTTCACAGGGCTCCCGTCCGTCTCAGAGCCCTCCACCACCTGTTGGAGCCTGGGGTGGGGTTGCAAGTCACTGCTGGGCTTCTGTGGCAATGACTCAGTCTCTGGCTTCACACTACCGATACTAGGGGAAACGTCCTGTGGATCCATGCTGGGCTCTTCTTTTGGACAGTTTTTCACTTCCCGGTGCTTTCTTTGGGTCGTGACAGTGAGGTGTGTGGTGGGTAGGGGAAGCAGGGCCTCCATGTTGGAGTAGAGCAGATGCAGTCCTCTCCTCCGGCTGGTGGTCAGCAGCTCCCAGCAGGCTGGCTCCACTGCGGACTGGCTCTGAGGAGACAACAAAGCGCACCCTCTTAAAAACTATACTAGGGAATTTGTCTTTAGAAGTCAATCGTTGATACAGTCCCATAATGTTTTGCATGTCGCCAATCCATTTTTGGAGACATAGGACTTTTAACGAGCACGGCAGATCCTCACGATGATCCTAATGCATTTTCTGGGTGGTAACAACAACGGAGGTCATAATTCCTTAAATATCTAGACAGAGAAGGTAAGAAACGGTAACCATGGATCGGCATGGGGGGATTCCTGAGATCGAACCACAAGAGGCATCTCAACTGCACTGTCAAGGCATCAGGGAGGAATGAGAGGGACTTCAGCAACCAACCTTGAGCAGGTCCGGCATATCCCTTTCCGGCTCGATGTTGAACAGGCCCAATACGCTCTCGGTACAGCCTGTGTCACAGCGGGGCAGAGGTGGTTCTCCCGGGGTCAGCCGCTCACACTCCTCTGACCTCACCACTGGTGCTGCTGTTGTTGCCTGGCGTTCTATCGTTGAATATACAACATTACAAATTACATTAAGAACTTATCACTTAGCCAGCATTCAGATTTAGTCTTTATAGACAATAAAGGCATCTGAGCTGTCCTCACCTGTGGGGGTTGAATACTGGAGTGGACGTGGAAACTGTCGCCCCCCCGCAGAGCGGCTCCAAAACTGCAGGTGCATGAGACTCTGGCGTATGTCACAGCCATTGAGGTGGAGCAGAGAGGAGACGTCGCCGGCGTCAACACGCATGTTCTCAGCCAGACACAGCAGCTGAAGGTAGTTGCTCACATTCACCTGTACGGGCCAAACGGGATAAGTTACAACAACGGCAGTAGAATGACATAAGCCAGTATTTATTTGAATGGCAATGTCAGTTCAGTCATTTTATTTCTAGGTTAACAATACAAGAATGAACCCAACAAAATGTAAATTTTCTAGGTATGTATAGCACACAGAACAGAAAAGCAATGCAGTTTGTTTTAGAAGGAATGTCTTTCCTACCGTGGAGGGCGTTTTGAAATTAATCTCCTCAAAGTAGCCGTCAAATATGTTACTGAAGGTGGGATCTATAGGATGAGAAAACATGATTTAGATGAAGGTCACAGCACAGGCCATAGGGTAGGGAGGCAAAAAATGACACTTTCATTTACATTTTTATTTTTTTATTTTGTTTCCCGTGAATTTGCACATTTTAGCTCGTCATCTAATCAAAATGTCATCTAACCAGCCCTAGAACAAATTTACGCTACAGCCTCTGAATAATCAATGGAATGGAGTCATTTTTTACTAGTATTTGAAATTTTTACTTTACTACTAGCATAAAAGTAAGAGAATTACCAATAGACATCTGCAGGTAATGTTTTAAATTAATGTTTCAAATAATCTATTTCTACAAAATGAATGTGACTGACATATTCCCCATTTAAACTCTCACCGGTCCATCTATCAGTTTACAATTATTTGTAATCTCCTTACACACGCTATTGACACTCACAGTACTGTACCGGTCCAACCCTAAACCACCCTGGACACGCCAGTACTGTACCGGTCCAACCCTAAACCACCCTGGACACGCCAGTACTGTACCGGTCCAACCCTAAACCACCCTGGACACGCCAGTACTGTACCGGTCCAACCCTAAACCACCCTGGACACGCCAGTACTGTACCGGTCCAACCCTAAACCACCCTGG
>JACXGI010003533.1:0-61582 GCA_016801175.1 Esox masquinongy | reverse complement strand
AGTGGGATGTGGGGGGAACTGGTGACGAGGAAACGTATTGTCTCGGTGTGGTTGCCGGACAGCAACAACTCAATGGGTTCCGTCCGAGACGTGACCTTGGCCAAACGTCTACCGTTCAGGGAAACGGCTTCGATGGTATCTGGCAACGGGTCCACGGAGAGCCCTAGTTGGGAGACCAGGACAGAGTCCAGAAAACTGTCGTCAGCTCCGGAGTCAATCAGGGCTTGTATCCTGAGACGCTGGCTGTGGTGGCAGATGGTGGCGTAAAAGGGCACCCGGGCGCTGGAGAGCCCCGTAGTTGGGCTGGCCACACGTCCACCGGAGACCAATGGGGTTGTAGATTTACTAGCCTTCTGGGGGCAGGAGGCGATATAATGACCCGGGAGGCTGCAGTACAGGCAGCTATTACTGTACCTCCCACGCCGGCGTTCCGTCCCATCCAAGCGAACACGGGCCAGGCGCACGGGTTCTCTGTCCAGGTTCTGATCCGAGGCGGGCCCGAAGGGAGGAGTACTGGCCCCCACAGCAACGGGTCCGGAAGGCGGCGATGGCGGTGCTCCCCGCTGTTTCTCCCTTTTACGCTCCCGAGCCCGGTTGTCCATCCTGATGGTCAGAGCGATAAGGCTATCCAGGCTATCTGGCTCGGGGTGAAAGACCAGTTCGTCCCTCAGGTGGTCATTTAACCCATTGATGAAAGCCGGTCTGCAAGGCCTCGCCGTTCCATCCACTCTCCGCGGCGAGGGTGCGGAACTCGATGGTGTAATCCGCGACGCAGCACCTCCCCTGGCGCAGCGCAAACATGCGAGTGGAGGCATCCTTCCCTCGAACGGGGTGATCGAGCAAATTCCGCATCTCGTTAGTGAACAAGGCGTAGGACTGGGTCGACGGGTGCTGTCGCTTCCAGAGAGCGGAGGTCCACTTCAAGGCGGGTCCACGGAGTAATCCGACCAGGTAGGTGATCTTGGAACTATCTGTGGCGTATGTTCGGGGTTGCTGCGCAAATACCAGGCTGCACTGTAGCAGGAACGAATGGCACAGGCCCAGGTCCCCGTCGTACCGTTTGGGGGTGGGAACCCAAGGTTCGCGATCCTGGGATGGTGCCGGTGTGGGAATAGTGAGCGGAACGACTGGGGCTTTCAGCTGGTCCTGAATGGTCGCGATGGTACCTGAGAGGGCGTGTATGTTGCCCATGATGGCAGTCAGTGCGTTCTGTTGTTGGTCGAGCTCGGAACCCTGAGAAGCGACTGCCTGGCGAACGACGTCCATTCGATCTCACAGCTGATGCACTCGCCTATCAAGTTATCAGGACTGGGTTACTATTGCCATTTGAAAGATATTACCAGCATTTCACAGCATTTGGTGATAAACACCAAACATATATCCACAGTGTATTTGATACTCAACATGACATCATTATCGCTTTCAAAGAGCAAGGATGTATCCAACTTCGTATCACCAAACAACACAGAAACAGCCTCTTCTAACTTAAAAAGTTGTGGCCGCTTTGTTGCTAGCATTTTGAGTAAAGAAATTTTAAATACTAAATGAAGTAAAATGACAACATACCCTTTTCCCGGTTTCTTATTAATGACAACAACCATTGGAATACAGTAACACGTTTTTATCAGATATATTTACACAAATATTATTGTTAAAGAAACACAGCTGTCTGCGGCCAAAAGGAAGGCCGTCGACGGCCGCTATGGGATCTAAAGGGTTTTAAATGGTTAATGAATTTTAAAAATACAAGAATGTGTTTGTATATATGAAATGAAAAAAAAATAAGAAAAGAATACCAAGAACGATTATTTCTCAGAAAGTTTTTTTAGGCCCTACAAAATTTAGAAAATGAACACAACACTTAAATTATTCAAAGATAAATCCATTAGAATGTAGTTTTCATTTTGATCTCATTTTGATGATATACATGGTAAAATGGGAGACATTATTGACCAGTTTGCGACAATCAAAGGATATACGCATGAATATCTGTACATAAGCCTAAAGTACGGTTGCTTGATGAACACAATACATTTCATAGAATGAATAAAACATAGGCTACAGCCTATTCGTAGAAATAAAATTGATAGATCCAAGGATATGTAGCCTCTCTTCAAGTAAAAACATTCCAGCATAAGGTGGCATGTGCAACTGAAATGCAAGGATAGCTGCAATGAGGTTCCCAATGTAGACATGTATATGTAACAACTGAAAAACAATGTAAACAGTATGTACACAATTTCAAAGAATGATTTACAGTAGCCTACATGAAATTATAGAAACGTTATTTGGCGATTGTATTAATGAAAAACAGTAACGTGTAATATGTTTGCTGAATTGATAATTGGTGATCGTTGGTATTTAATTTCTTGAGTAATTATTTAGTGTAATTCACTTGTAGAATCTTAATCTTCAGTAAAATAAGCAGAGAAAATTCAGAGAGATGATAGAATGTGTATGTGATTTAGTTTCTCTTTCTCTCCAAATAAAAACAGTAACTTGTAATACCTTTGCTGAATTTATCATTGGTGATCGTTGGTATTTCGTTTTGTGAATACTTATTTAGCGTACTACATTTATATAATCTTAATCTTCAGTAAAATAAGCCGAGAAAACATTTTAGATTTTCATTTGATGATCTAGCGTATACAAAAAGCTGAATCTCCTATTGAAAACGGTAACGTGTGATACATACTGTATGTTGAATTGTCAAGTAGCCTGTATCGTTTGTATTATGTTTCAATAATAGCCAAATTAAACTGTTGAATGGTCATGGAAATCTTGTATTTCATTTGTAAGTTCATTCAAATTCAACCAAGACTATCATTCATCTGGGAGTATCGCGCATTCATCCATTGACGTCATGCATTCAGTGAGGGGTGATTAGCACCTGGGTACTAACGCTAAGTGCTGTGGGCTGTTGGCCAAATAAGTCGGAGAACAGGGTAAAAAAAAGGTAAATGATGTCTAAATAGTTTTCCGTTTTTAAGTTTAGAATTCTAACAATGGAACAATGTAATATCCACCTATTTAGGAAAAGTCATGGAAGGAGGAGGGTGTAGTTTTCAAAATGACAGTTTTAATTACAAACTCAAACTCCAATTGGCGTAGTTATTTGGCGGTCCTAGTGTTAAGCCCAATACTAGAACTAGTAATTCTTTATTCTCCTATACATTTGTAGAATTCATTAATACATCAGCTCAGTAACTTTCTATAACAGATGCCAAGAGTGTTGTATATATGTGCAACAACATGGGCTACCTCCAAGTGGTTAGCTACCTATGTTTACACCATGCGCATGGAATGGAACAACGTCAACAGACTTCTTAATAGAAACATGTTTAACTTCACCCAGTGACCGCTGCATTAAGCTGGCTAGCCGAGTAGGTAGGTTGCAGGGATGCAAGAGACTTGCATCACAAGTAGAAACTAACTTGTAGAAATTACATGTGAGAGATATGTATACTGTACAACGGGGCATTTGGATATCTTTGTAATAGATATACAGGACACCTAATCATGGCGTAATATAAAGCACTGCATACATGCAGACTGTAGGTATAGCTTGTTGTGGATGTATTTAATTGATTTTCACTACCAAAAAACATTGTTGTTTTTCAGGGCTACCATACAGATGTTGGCTACAAATAGTGATTAGTGTCTTAAAAACAAAAAGGGGATTTATCGTTAACAGGACGTTTGGCAATGGAGTATATAAAACAACAGACTGAGTCGTGTCAGAAGATATCGAACAAATGGCATCCAAAAATATGTAACTAATCTTACTAACAACTGGGTCACGTCTGTAGCAACTAAAACATAAGAAAGCATTAAAAAATACATTACTAAAGCAGATTGCGGCTATTACAGTCCTGTTAAAACGATCAACAAAATGGCTACTCCTTGTTCTATGTGGTGAAGTAATATGTCAACCATCAAAAAGAGTTATTGTCAGAAGATATCAACAATCTTGTCACCAAAACAAAAATATTGGCATCCGTATTGTAAGCGCTATTAAGCCTTGTGCCTTTTCAACACCGCTGAGATGTGTGGTTATTCCCTGGCAACGTACAGTCTGTCGTGTGTTCATTCTTACATAAGCTATTATTTACTTCTGTAGCAGTCCTGAGTTTGCCAAAATTCATGAATTGGAACCGCTATAGCAGAAACTCTATGGCAAGCAATCACTTCCTACTTCCTACGGTGGATAATAATACCTTGGTCATGCAGACACAACCCAAGATATTTTTTTTACCCTAATGTGTATTTGTCTACTCAGGGCTCAATGTTAGCATTTTTTTAAACTTACTGGCCCCAAAAACCTTTTTTCTGTCCCACCTTCCAAAATGTGTTATCTATCAGCGTTACAACAAATAACCAAATACTTTTGTTACTTAACATGTTTAATCCTTTATTAAATGCATTCTGGACATATACACATTTGTAATTATAAACATTAATAAACATTAATGAAAAGTTAACAGTAAACAAAACATTTTACTTCTAAATAAAACACTTACTCAGTCATACCCCGGGGAACAAAGCGAACGGCTGGTCCATCTTAGTTACTATGTATGCTGTTGTTATAAGTCGTGCAATCACCCAATGGGCATCTGCATTTAAATTCCTGACCAGTACAGTCAAGGGCCCTGAAGACGGATTGTCAGCTACCTGCTTGGCTGTCATGCAGACCAGGTTCTGTTGGCTATTGGCATGGCTGGTCAGCGACTGTTTGTGAAAGTTGTCAGTGCCTATGTAAAAAGACCCACATTTGTCCGCTCTAGCCGTGAACTTACGACAAATGACATAGTGCATCTGAGTTCCATCGAAGTCGAAACAGGTAAATAATTTTTTTGCACTGAGGTAAATATGTTCGATGAGCTCGTAGTTATCCTTTGCTGCCTTCTTCACTTGAGTGACTCGCATACGTTTTTAAATGTTTTATTGAAAAACACTACCAGACAGCCATGCGTCACATCAGTGCTCAACTCTTAACTGGCCAACAGCACGCGCAAAGGGGTAGTTATTTGTGCGTGTGCCAGATTACAAAACAACTGGAGAATGTTGAGTTTATAATGCAATTATGATTTTTTTTCAATCTCAATATTTTTGCAATGGCCCGATCGGGACAGTGACTTGTTAGTTTTATTAGTCCCGACTTGACTTTTTACTGGCCCGTGGCCATCGGCCATCATTATTGTCGAGCCCTGCTACTGTCCCTTTAAGATGTTTAGCAGATGGTCTTTGTCAGAGCAACTGACAGTAATTACATTTTAGTAAGGTACTGTTTAGACCATTAGTCTAAAGCCCCTTCATGCCAATGTAGCATCTTATCAGTCACCAAATCTGCTGTTCACAACTTACAGTACATACAGGCTTAAGTGTAAGAATTTAAACTCCCACTTTTGTTAACAAGGCCAAAAACCCTGCCAAAGACGGATGTTCATTTATCCAAGATAGTGTACACAAATCTAAGTGGAACTAACCTTACGTGGCATCGCAAGCCACTGACAAGCAATTCATCTACTACTCGGTTTACTCCAGCTGTAGAAATGAAAACAATTAGCGACTTGTTACAAGTAACAACCACTTACAGTGGATATAAAAAGTCTACACACCCCTGTGAAAATGCCAGGTTATTGTGAGTTTTTTTATTTTTTATTTTTCCCCCTCAAAGATTTCAGTTTGTTTTTCAATTGAATTGTTCACATTATAGGTCACATTAAAGGTGGAAAAAGTTCTAGCATGATTTATCTTTGTCTCATTCTTTTACATCACAAGAACCTGGCATTTTAACAGGGGTGTGTAGATTTTTTATATCTACTGTACAACAAATCCCTTTGTCACATAACCCATTAGATGTTCTGTAACTGTTACTGAGTTATCATGTCTACACTGCTGTCAGTGCTGTGGAAACATACTCAACACTAGCAGAAAAGATATTAGCCAAAGTGGAGCAGTATCAATAAATATTACCATCATGGCAGGTAACGTTTTAAGTACATGGTTTTCAGTAAGTTCTAGTAAAATACACAGTATATACTATGAGTTTATACAACACGTCAAATACAAAAGGCTATATACATTTTAATGATTGTAATTGTGGCAAACAAGTGGTTTATCTCTGTGTGCACTAACCTATAGAGAAGATAACCCCAGTATTACTGACAGGTTAATTTTATAGTGAAAATCCTGGAAATTATTATCCCTGACCTCCCCAATATGCAACAAAAACCTTCACTCTTTCCGATTTGTGTTGGTCAACCAGTGTGTTATGTGTATTGTTGGGCTGGTATGTAGGAGGTTTCCAAACAGAGGAATCCAATGGAAGAAAATCCTGAGGGAGTAGTTTGTGTGTGTGTGTGTGTGTGTGTGTGTCTGTGTGTGTGTGTGTCTGTGTGTGTGTGTGTGTGTGTGTGTGTGTGGAGTGCAGAGCATAGTGACCTCCGTGCAGCACTACTCTCCACTGAAGCATTGCAAACTGCCTCACTTTTATGCTCGGAATACGAAGTTGGAAACTAGCAAAGCCACACACCCGAGTGCTTTCCACTGTCACTGTACCATTTGGCAACCATAAAATTGGTTTCATTCTGATCAGTTTGGCAAAATAACAGTAGAATAAGGTGCTCATGTACAGACAGGTAAAAGGCACAAAACTTCTGTTGTAGAAATAATTTGGTCTATGGTAGTCCACCCATCAAAGTCGTTGCCTCCAGTGCACATGTACAGCTGCAGAAAGGGTTCCAATCTGGTCCACTGCTCTTTCAGCAAAAACTCATTCCTCCATCTTTCACCAAAAGAAAGATGCCAGAAAATATACTTTATTTTACACAGAAAGTTCCCAGCTACACTGAGGCAGCGATCGCCTTTGTCCGATTTGTCCTACCAGTCGAAACTTGTGACCTAATGATGTCATGGCATTTGGCCGGGCTCTGCGGCAGTCTGTGCTGGGTCCCAATGGGATTACTGAGTTCCCCTGCATAGGCATTTTGGGGCCTATCTGGAGTTACCTGATCCCCAATCGACCCCTCTTCTCCTCCCTCTCTCCATACATCCTTCTCCATTTCTGTTTATCTCCCTTCATCATCTTCTGCACGTCAGCAAACTTCCCGTAAACTGTGCACCCTGGTTAGATTTTTTTTAAGTACTCCCATTTGTCTTTCTTTCAAAAGTTTGTCATATTCAGTCGAACCTACGGCACTGTACCTTTGCAACAGTGGATTCAGAGGAGTTGAAGGTTGAGGTAACTATCTTATAAGCATTTTCACCAAGCCATTCTGTTTTTTTCTGCTCATCCAACCAGGAAGTCACATGGGTCACTGTGTGTGAGGCCCAGCTCAATCACCTGATGACCTCAATTAGACCTGTGAGCTGTCAGAGGCAGTCAGTAGAGCTGATTCTTCCCAATTTGCAGTGCTCATGCCGCTTGTCATCTAGATGAACAGAGATATACCGTAGTTGTGCATAAACATTTTTATGACATGCAGTGAACATTGTATAAGTATATGTCTTGGACCTAGGTTTCCGAGTTGTTTCTTGGATCTCAGTGAGTCTGTTTGAAGATGTTTAACAAACCAAGAAAGTCAGCGGCCCTGAAGCTATTTGGAGTTAACATCGGAAATCAAATTTGTCCATGCACTTAACATCAACAGGCCTTCTCATAGATTGCTTGGATTACTTCAACTTGAAAATACAGGATTGCGCATGCCAACAATGGTCTCCAGCCGTTTGGAAAGGGCACAACGATTCTTCCCGAAATTAGGAAGGGAGCCAAAGCACCACCTCGTTGTTACTCCCCTCTCCACTCCACCCCACGTTGTCTGAGAGGATCCAATTTAGCCATGTGAGCCCAGACAATGTGGTGCTTTACAGAGAATAGCTCTGATTGAGGATTTATCCAATCCTTTATCAAGACTGATTGTTTACTTTCTCCCAAGAAGATTGGATTGAAAACGGGGTCGCGCAGTAATCCATACAAAACAGAAAGGAATCCAATCATTTCTCCACTTCTCTCTATCTTTTCCACATTTAGGGAAAAGCGGGTGAAACAGAGAAGAGTGTATATCAAGTCAAGAATGGTTTGATTCACTTGGTTCACACTCCAAGAGTCAGAAGGGGCAAGTAATTATGAAGTGGGTGGAGAAAAAGAGGGAAGACCATCTGCTTATATAGTTCTTCAATGTTTTCATTTCAAGGGACCACCCAAACCAAGAAGCAATCCAGGGACCCTCATTTTATGATGGTCTCTACAGCTCAATTGATGGTTTTGTAAATTGCATTTGTAAAACAAATGTTTTTAATGAATCCAATCACTCCCTATAACTATCAAAGCAGTATGAAATATACTGCTCCGGAAAAAATTAAGAGAACACTGCACCTTTTTCTTTCCTTTCCAAAAAAGTCAAAAAGGAAGGTTTTGAGTGAAGAAGGGTTCAAATTAAGAGACCACTGCAAATTGAACGCTTCTATTCCTCACTCAAAACTTTCCTTTTCAACTTTTTTGGAAAGGAAAGAAAAAGGTGCAGTGGTCTCTTAATTTTTTCCGGAGCTGTATACTGCTTTGAAATAGTAGAAAATATTTTTTATTAATAAGGGAGTGCAGAAATTATGCTAATAATGACAGTATTCACCATTGACTTGGTTGACATTAATAACTGACCTGCACAAAAAAATGTTTTTTTAATCAAATATAACAAATGATCTTAAAAATAATAATAATTTAAATAAATATTTTTCAGAGAACTTCTTAAGGACCCCTTGTTGAAAACCCCTGCTTTAACAAGTTTTGGACAGTCACTCTACTTACTTATTATTTTTTTTTTTTTACTTTTTTCTGCAAGGCTTTTTGCTGGAAGGAATCAGGTCTCTGGCAGGGAGACACATTTGCATTGAGTCAGGAGTGTTACCCCTGGACCGAGGCTCTAGATAAGCAAGTTACGTTGTCATGACATCTAACTTGTAGTTAGGTTTTCCCCAAAACATATTTTCCAGGAATGAATGATGGAATGGATTGAAAAAGCTTTTTCATTTAATGGACTGAAATATTGACCTAAAATGTGTAGCGAGCAGCATGGCTGGGAGGTACAATAGCAATAGTTTGGAGCAGGAAAAAGCAGATAGCTGATTAATCGTCCGATACCACCCCACATACTGTCGGAAATGAACAATCTTTGACTTTATTAGAAACAGGATAACTGTTGAACTGACATCTAAGTCAAAGTCAATACATAAATAAACAAATAAATCTAGAACTGCACATCAAACTGACTGATTCTAGTATGCAAAATAGCACTGTGGGTGGGAGCTATATCAGAGTTTACGTTAGCCTTTTTGCCGGACCACGTAAGCGTAGCTGGCCAAGAAGAGCGAATGTCTCTTACTGAGTGAGTCACTGACTGACTACCCCTTGTTAAATAGCGTAGTGGTTAGAGAAGCGGACCTGTGAACTGTAGGTTCCGAGTTCGTATCTCCTCGCAGCCGAAGCGAAGTACGCATTATGAATTATTCCGAATAGACGAAAACTTCGCTGGCTAAAACCGTTAGTATCTACATTATAGTAAGCCTGAAATAAAACAGTTTACTGTTATATTGCAACTGTTTCTGGTGGATTTTCGAAGTACGCATCTGTGCATGCGTTTTGGGTCAGGATAGACAAACACATTTGCTGGCTTAACATACAGTAGTTACGTTATAGTAAGCCTTTACTGAAACTGTATACGGTTATATTGCGACTGTTTCTGGCATGGAAAAGTTCATCTTCAGTCTTGCTAGCAATTGCTCAATTCTTATGATTATTCCTAGGAAGTTAGTAGATACTAGTAAGCCTATTACTGGCTAATAAGCTGTTAAAACGGCCAGTGGCAAAAACAATACAGTTCATAAACGCTATGGTGGAGGTAAACTTAATAAGAAATGTTAGTCAGTTTAACACAATCCTCCGTGGAGTCTAGCGACTGCTGAAACGTGTAATGCCGCGGCGTAGGTTAAAGACAGTGCCTCTCATGTGGAAGACTTTAGTTTGAATCTATTGAGAGCAATGACATTTATTAATTATTTCTGGTAGAATCCACAATTCTCTCGTCTTTTCACTTGATGAAAAGGTTAGTTATCGTCGCCTTTATTGATAGTTATTGTGTAAATGTCATTCACGAATGAAAGAATAAAGTATGTTGTTTTGCCATGAATGAAAAAAATATGTTCTTATGCCATGAAATGAAATAGCTTTGGCAGACTCGCTAGCAATTGCTCAATTCTTATGACTATTCCAGTAAGTTAGTAGATACCGGTAAAGCTTATTACTGGCTAATACGCTGTTAAAACGGCCAGTGGCAAACGGCATACATAGACGCTATTTGTGGTGGAGGTAAACTTAGTAAGAAACGTTAGTCAGTTTAACTGTATCAATGTCATTCACAAATGGCCAATTAACTATTAAAATGGCCAGTGGCAAAAGAGGATTTGTTCAGGATAGAGGCAAGAAGCTATACTGACACCCAGCAAATGTACAGCTCTGTGGTGTAGTGGTGAATGACACAGCCTTTCACAGGGGCGACCTGGGTTCGAATCTTGAGATGGCATCACTTCCTATTGCGGGCCGGCTGAACTAGGCTTGTCTGGTTTCTTGTTTTTCACTACCAATATGTCCGTTAAAATTCCAGAAATCTGGCCATATAGAACAGCTACCAGACATGTTTTAAATAGCCATATAATAGCCCACATTTAAACAGCAAATATTACATAATTGCCTGATCGTGATAATTTGAGCCAGATCGCAATTATTTTATAGACAACTATCTTTTTGCACAATATTTGGATTACAAAATCATGTTTCCAATCAGAATATGGGATTTTGAAGCCAATGTTAGAAACGTCTCAACAAGTGCCATGCAAATTATGTCAGTTTCCATAGGATGTCTAGGCCATGGGTGCAGAAGAGCATTTGACAGCTCTGTGTAAAGTTATAGGCGCAGATCATTTACTGAAACTCATTTGCTTCTAAATTTCACTATGTTTTAACCTAGTTTAGAACTGTTTTGCAATGCACCATAAGGTAGCCTAATTTCTCAACATTATTATTTAATAGAAAACGCATTTCAGTCGCTTTTTTGTGGGATCAGCTCTGACTGACAAAAGAAAAAAAACAATCAAGTTTGTGTAAAATTTTTTGACTAATATTGTAAGTCGAATTTTGTCATTTCCAATGATATTTCCTAATTAGATAATGCACATTAAAATGAATGGATATAAATACAGCTCCGGAAAAAATTAAGAGACCACTGCACCTTTTTCTTTCCTTTCCAAAAAAGTTGGAAAGGAAGTTTTTGAGGGAAGAACAGAAGGGTTAAAATTAAGAGGCCACTGCACCTTTTTCTTTCTTTTCCAAAAATGTTGAAAAGGAAGGTTTTGAGTGAAGA
Source organism: Esox masquinongy (assembly GCA_016801175.1). Taxonomy (NCBI): domain Eukaryota; kingdom Metazoa; phylum Chordata; class Actinopteri; order Esociformes; family Esocidae; genus Esox; species Esox masquinongy. The sequence goes on along the minus strand of JACXGI010003533.1, from coordinate 50,168 downwards.
ACTGAAAGGTTCAAATTAAGAGACCACTGCAAATTGAACGCTTCTGTTCCTCACTCAAAACATTCCTTTTCAACTTTTTTGGAAAGGAAAGAAGAAGGTGCAGTGGTCTCTTAATTTTTTCTGGAGGTGTTTATGTTGTCCCATTGCATATTAAACATGTAGGCAACGCTGGAGTTGCTGCGGGTGTGTGCAACTTTTGAATCTCGTGCCACGCTTAGTCACATGACCAAACACTCAGTAATGTCTTACTGAAACAGCGGAGGCTCGCTGGTTTTTTTTGGCAACAGATCGTATAGGTCACACAATATTCGGCTATTTAATATGCTATAATCTATTTATTTGGCATATTTCCCACCAAACATTTTGGCTGTTGATATTTTCATCTGCCGGACAACTACACGACGTGATACCTGTGAAAAGCTAGCATTTGCTGGCTAACGTAAACTCTGAGCTATATATATATATTTTTAGCTATTTTCCCCCCATAAAGTCAGTTATTTCAGTTGAGATGCCTGATTTTATAATGGAGGAAACAGCATGACTGCATTCTCTCCAGAAATGCAGCTCCTGTTGTAGCCTATACGTTGGTAACAACATCCTGTAGTGTGATTTGGTGGATTACATCGTTGGAAATAATTATGTTCTACAGTGGGCGATGCTGTTCTGTGATTTATCACTGGCCTGGAAGGATTACTTCTGTTGCGCATCCCCTTACATTGTAATGCCACTATTACAAACCATTAATATTTGTGCATATTCCCGGGGTAAGGACGACCCTAAAGTGTGCGATTTAATTTCTTGTATAATTACATGGCTAGAGTATTTGGAAGAGAGAACACTACATGGGTAAGTAAAGTAAAGGTTGAATGGTTTGTTTTCCTCCCTGTCTTGTGTCGTGAACAAGGAGCTGACAGTGTTGCGTTATATATTCGAAAGAGAACTTTTGTAGGGAGAAAAAAACCGGAAACCTATACTAGAATGCACCTGCGTGAAGTTGGCCCCTCACCCAGCACAAAACTTCGGCGAAATAGACTCAATCATTTGTGCTCCGTTTGTGCCGTTAAAGTTTTCGTTTGTGCCACTATCATTTTATAGATATAAAAGAATATTTTATATTCTGAGGTCATTCTGAGGTCACTCAGCCCCCCCAACATCCTCCCAAATCAACGAAAATAGTCTTGTTTGTTTGTGCTTCGTTTGTGCCGTTAACATTTTCGTTTGTGCTGCTTCGATATTTTATATATTAGACATTTAATTATTGGTGATGACGTCACTCTGCCCCCCAACATGCTCCAAATTGAGTCAAAATAGGCTCATTCGTTTGTGCTGGTTTGTGCTGTTAAAACTTTCGTTTGTGCTGCTGTCATTTTTTAGATATTAAATAAAATACTGTAGGTCATTCTGAGGTCACTCAGCCCCCCAACATCCTCCAAAATCATTCAAAATAGTCTCACTTGTTTGTACTTCGTAAAAGTTTTGTTTGTGCTGATGCAGCGCTTTATATATTAGACATTTAATTTTAGGTGTCACCAGCCCCCCAACGTGCTCCAAACTGCCTCAAAATAGGCTCAATCGTTTGTGCCGCTAAAAGGTTTGTTTGTGCAGCTACAGTTTTTGGTACATAACCTATACATTCCTACTGGATAGCGCACTGGCTTTACTCTCTTTCCACTATAGCTCTGTCACTATCTGTAAGAAAGCAGTCACAAAAACAAACCTTTATTGGCACAAAAGGAGCACAAATGATTGTGCCTATTTTGAGTGAATTTGACCTCTAAAATATTATTTAATATCTAAAAAATGAGAGCAGCACAAACAAACATTTTACTGCACAAACCAGCACAAACGATTAAGCCTATTTTGCCGTAGTTTTGCGCAGGATGGAGGACCATCTTTACGCAGGTAAAATACCTTTAATAGCTTCTGCTCCATTTGTGCTGCTGTCATTTTTTTTAGATATTAGTCCTAAAGAATATTTTATAGATAATTCCGAGGTCACACAGCCCCCCAAATCCTCCAATTTCACCCATAAAAGTCTTGTTTGTTTGTGCTTCTTTTGTGCTGGTTTGTGCTATTAAAAGTATCGTTTGTGCTGCTTAAGTGTTTTAAATATTAGACATTGTATTATAGGGTTTGGTGTCACCAGCCCCCAACATCCTCCAAAATCAATCAAAATAGTCTCATTCGTTTGTGCTTCAGTTGTGCTGGTTTGTGCTGTTAAAAGTTTTGTTTGTGCTGCATCTGTGTTTTTAATATTAGACGTTTGATTAGAGGTGAAGACGTCACCAGCCACCCAACTCCAGACTGACTCAAAATAGGCTCAATCGTTTGTGGTCCGTTTGTGCTGGTTTGTCCTGTTAAAATTTTTGTTTGTGCTGCTATCATTTTTAGACATTGAAGAATATTTCACTGGTCATTCTGAGATCACTCAGCCCCCCCGAAATACTTCAAATTCACCCGAAATAGTCTTGTTTGTTTGTGCTTCGTTTGTGCAGTTAAAAGTTTCATTTGTGCCAGCCGCCTAACCTGCTCCAGATTGACTCAACATAGGCTCAGTCGTTTGTGCTGGTACAGTTTCTGGTACATAGCCTACTTTTCTACTGGATAGCGCATTGGCTTTACTTTCTTTCCACTATAACTCTGTCATTACTTAAACTGTTTTGGTAAGAAAGTCGCAAAAACGATATATTTACCGGCACAAACGGAACACAAACAATTGAGCATATTTTGAGTGAATTTGTAGCATGTTGGAGGGCTGAGTGACCTCAGAATGATCTATAAAATATTCTTTAGGACTAATATCTAAAAAATGACAGCAGCACAAATGGAGCACAAACGATTAAAGGTATTTTACCTGCATAAAAATTGTGCCCACCCAACGCAAATCTAGGGCAAATAGGCTTAATCGTTGGTGCTGGTTTGTGCCGTTACAATGTTTGTGCTGCTTTCATCTTTTAGATATTAAAGAATATTTTATAGGTCAAATTCACTCAAAAAAGGCTCAATCATTTGTGCTCCGTTTGGGTCGGTTAAGGTTTTGTTTTTGCGACTGTCTTTCTTACGAATAATGACAGAGTTATAGCAGAGCTATAGGGCTAGTGGAGAGAGTAAAGCCATGAACTATCCATTAGGAATGTATACAATTTACCAAAAACTATAGCAACACAAACAACATTTTAGCGGCACAAACTCAGCACAAACGATTGAGCCTATTGTGAGGCAGTTTGGAGAAGGTTTGGGGGCTGTTGGCCTTAAATTAAATGTCTAATATATAAAATGGCGTATCAGCACAAACGAAAATTTAAATGCACAAACCAGTACAAACGATTGAGCCTATTTCGATGGAATTTTGAGCATGTTGGGGTGCTGGTGACACCATACCCTATAATAAAATGTCTAATGTTTAAAACACCGAAGCAGCCCAAACGAAACTTGGAATGGCACAAATGAAGAACAAACGAATGAGCCTATTGTGACTCAATTTGGGGCATGTTGGGGGGCTAAGTGACGAAAAGTTTAATGGCACAAATGAAGCACAAACAAGTGAGACTATTTTCGTTGATTTCGGAGTATGTTGGGGGGCTGAGTGACCTCAGAATGACGTAAAAATATTCTTTATTATCTATAAAATGATAGCACAAATGAAAATTTTCACTGCACAAACGAAGCACAAACGATTGATCCTATTTTGCCGAAGTTTTGCGTTGGGTGGGGGGCCAACTTCACGCAAGTCTTGAATGCCACTTGTCAGCCTTGCTGTACAATCAGCTGATTCAACGGACCACAAGGTTTAGCCCACATTTTCCATCGCCAGAATAATGCGTTGAAGGTTTTTTCATGGAGTGGAGAATTGCTTTTTGAGAAAAATATCTCTGATTTAGTCTACATTGAAAAACATAATTTAAAGTATGTTGCGCATTTATGGCAGCCCTTCTCCAGCGCACTGAGTGCCAGCGCTCGTATCTCATAAAATCAAGGATGAGTTTCCATTCTATGGGGTCTTTAACAGTTGTTTAGATTACTGTCAGGAGTTAATCACATGCGCACATTTTCAGCAAAGGTGCCCCCCAAATGTTCAGATATGGCCATTGGCCCATAGTTGTGCTAGGCTTGCACTTATGGCTAACGAAATTCTAACAACCATGATTGCTAGTAAAACAGAGAGCGCATGCTTTCGGCAGAGCAGCAGTTATCTTCAGTCGAATGCATTAATAATGACATTCTAAAACCAATAAACTTATCATGCTCCTAAAAACGAATAATGCTGTCTTAAAGTTAACTTTCATTTAAATACAAATGATCTCAGGCAGGCGCAGACTGGGTAAAATATCGGCCCGGGGGGGGGGGTTATTATAATAAGTTGTGAAGTCAAACTATGTAATTGTTAAAGTATTGACCAATCCTGTTCTGCCAAACTGTTGGACAAATTCAATTATGCAGGGGTCACTCCTCCCCCTGAAATATTGGGTTGGTTCATGTGAGTAGCCATTGTGTAGACCTTTGTACGCCAGAGAGATAGAAACAAGGAGAGAGAATTGAAGTCAGGCCGAGCGGCCCACAAAATTTCGATCATCCCAAACAAATTGCACTGAGCGGCTGCTGGGCGGCCCACGTAAGTTGGTTCGGCCCAGCCCACCTGGAAAAGTCCCGAACCTCCCGATGGCCAGTCTGCCCCTGATCTCAGGTACAGTACACAGTGACATTACCTTGACTTCATGTATAGAGCCTCCGGCTCATCGCAAGGTGATGTAAGTCGCAAGTGACCAGTAGAGGCTGCGCAGCCATCGGCCACTTTCGGAGACAAGTTCTGCCGATAGCAATAGTTTGCAAACGTCCTATTGGCGCCGATTAATCAGCCAAAGGATTAATTGGTCGACCCCTAGTAGATTCATCGGGTTATGTCTGCATTAGCCTGGGCTCAATGCTTCAAAACACAAGTACTTAAGCAGAGGTTAATGCAGAGGCTCTGCCTGCATTGGCTGTCAAACCGTGCAGCCCACTGCAACTATGTCCATGTGCTATTTAACATTGTTTTACACGGAGAGACACTGATGCATTCCAACATGTTATGTTACAATGAATCTCCCACTCACTTTTTGCTTGTATTGGAATAAGTAACATTCCGCAATACATTTCTTGGTGCCATTTTCCCAGTGGAAAGAAGTCAGTAATCATACTTTTCCTCCAACACCCACCCTCGGTCAATTAACAAGCAATGGCAGATATTACAAAACCTACAGCTGTGGAATGTTACAGAGCTTTGCTGTCACCTGGATAAAGTAAGAAATAGTATCCAGCATGGAGTCAGGATAGTTTGGATAATATCCTGCATGGAGTCTCAGCCTGTTCTGCTATGGAAAAACTAATTTCAATTATGGAAAATCACATGATTTTACATGATTACTTTTCCACATGCGACAGCAGATTGTTTTGGAAACTCTTCCCATGTGACATTTCAAACTTACAATTTTAACATTTCTGTGCAGTCCAGGGGGTTATATTCCCAGCTTCCAGCATCATGATGATTTGGCTCATCCTTCTGATAACTGATAAACCAGTTGGAGTCAAGATCACACAGCTGTGCAGAACTGAGGTCCAGTGTTATCACTCCCGGCTCATATGCAGCTCCCTGCCATAGACCAGCATTCCTCTTTAAAAACGTATAATTGCCATGTGTGCATGGGTAAGCAGAATGTCGCTGAACTCTACCAAGAGCAAAATCAATGTCAGTGTTCTTCCCAAGAAATCTAGCCCTGGCACATGCCTTATGAGGGTTGGGTGGCAAAAACTTTGACAATGTGATATTTTTACGATTTTAGGAGTAACTGCACAAAAGGACCTACAATGGAATGTATATTATGCTGATACAGTGTACAATATTACTGGGGTAACTAAGTGGAGCTTGGACAATTTGGGATGATTATTTAATTATTATACATAACATATATATTTATTTTTAACTTGTTGTCCTCTTACCTATAAATTGTTTATGTTCATGGATTTCAGTTTGTTTGCTATGCAAGTGTAATAAAAATCTTGAATTTGAACATGAACAGCTGATGACTCATAATGGTGAAAGGCTCTCAAAACAGAAAGAAAGAGAGAGTTAGAATGTGGCTAAGGTCACAGAGGTGGTGGTGTGCGTAACATTGTACCGGTTTGACTGCCGGGGCAGTGCTTACAGTTAACACGAGCCACGAGCCTTGCTCCACGACACTCCTATAGCGTTTCTTGTGAGCGTTTTCCTTGCCTGCTCCATTCCCCTCTACAAGTCCCTTCAGTAACACAATAGGAGGGTAAATGGTTTTTCTGAAAGTGATGCCTCTTCAACCCCTTTACAAAACACATTATTTATTCATGGCTTGGCCCTGCAACCTTGAGAACTATGTGTGTCTGTGTATTTGTACAGTGCGTGCATGCATATGCTGTTGGATGACCAGAGAAGGGTTTGGGTGGGTGGTGAAGTCAGATGTAGAGAGATAGAGATGATGGGAGCTTGGAGAGGAGAAGAGGGTGAAAGAGGGAAAGGGGGAAGGAGAGAAATAAGGATAGCATAAGGGTTTGGGTTTCCGTCCTTGAGGGGTGAGTGGGAACTGATCGATGGAGGTCTAAAAGCGAGGAGGATCCAGTGGCTGAGTGAGCGAAGAGAGCCCCAAACAAGGTAACTCTGACCCCTAAAAAGACCACAGTGGGAAAGAAAGTTAGACAGCTAGATAAAGGTGGATAGGGAGGAGAGACGAAGCAAACCTTTGACAGCTGGGCAGTTTTAAGTCTAATAAGTTGATGCAGATGATGATATTTGGGCAGGTTTTGGGGCTTTTTACTCATGGAATGTTGGAAAGTTAGAGAGAGAAATAGTAACTTAACTTTCTTAACTTTTGTGCTGAAATAGTAACTTAAATTGCTTACCTATTCATATTATTTGGCCATCCTGAATCACTGTGCTGGGAGTATATTATTATCAGTCATTTCCAGCACAGGTACAGCAGCTATTGTAGATGTTTAACCAGGCCAACACAATATAGTACAGTTCAGCTCAGCTTAGTTGATAATCAGACAGCATGAGGTAAAAGGAATGTTATCATGCATTAAGTCAGTGGTGCTGAAAATTAAAGCGTCATCAAGTTAATTGTATGATGTTTTTATTTCCTTTAATTCATAGTATGACAATCTGTGTCACACACAAATTAATGACTCTTTGGTTATTGCATCAACCTTCCACAAGAAATTTCTGTTCCTCAAGCGGAGCATTTTTATTTATTTTCCCATGCAATCCAGGCACCAGAATCTTATGGAATACTTGTAAATATTTCATTGCTCTCAAAGACTTTGATTTTCTCTTTCCTTGGCAGTGTTTCACTTTCAGACTTTTTCCCCCAGCTGTGCTTTGCATCTTATCACAATAGAGTTGTGGACACAAATGTGTCCACAATGTGCTCAGTGAATTTAAGTAAATATGGATAGATCTGTGATTGCTGACCTAGGATCAATGTGGCTTTTTTGATTATGAAGTTTTTTTTTGATTATGAGGGATGCAATGTCAGGAGGCAACTTGTAAGGGTCTCAGTGCAGTTCTAGGATCCATTTTTGTTTATAAATATCATGATTAAGATTACACAAGCTTAGTGTGATCCATTTAGGGTCTGAAAACTTGAGTAACTGTCCTGAAATTCTCAGCACTGTGTGAAAGTTACCAGCATTTTGCAACACTATTACCAAACGAGTCCCAATTATGCGGTAGCGTGTGAATGTGTTTAATCACTGTTTTATTAAACACTGTTGTTTCATTTTTCTTTCTCATTAGTCTGTGATTAACGGTGAGCTAGAATGTTTTTTTCATTACAATGTTGCATTTGGAAAGGCTTCCAGGATGCTCTCCTCAGAAAACCACTGGCAAGTCTGTGGTTTGAACCAGTACTTATTACCAATTTATGAAAAGCTGAGACTAACACAAACATGGAAATAGTGCTGTACCATGCTCCCCTACCCAAATATCCAGCATCATCAGTAGCATAGAAGTTTCACTACGTGGAGCAAATTTGGCTGAGATAGAAATATAGCTGGACACGCTGTCAGGTCAAATGTCAGTTCCAATGACTATGTAATCTTTATGTCCACTGCTATTGTCTAGAGTCCCATTTCCTTAACTAAGTGAGAATGCATAGACAGTGTGTGTATGGTTATGTGTGTGTGAGTGAAAGAGAGTATGTCTGTGAAGAGACTTCAAAGTTAGATGTTTGTTTAGATGGGAGAACGTAGAGTATTTGTGTAGGACAGTGTTTATCAACCCTGCTCCTGGACACCCCTCTGCCTGCATGTTTTAAATCTCTCCCTGCCCTAAAATATTTGACGTAGCTCATGAAGAACTTGATAATGAGCTGATTATTTGAATCAGGTGTGACAGAGCAGGGTGAGATCTAAAACATGCAGGGCGGGGGGTTCCCAAGAGCAGGGTTGAGAAACACTGGTGTAGGACATGAATGAGCGCTATTAGAGTTCAACATCTGGAGGTTTGCTGGGCTGTTATGGCTTGGTATTTTGGATGGACGTTTAAGCCACTAACTCTGACTCAGTGTTCAGTCCTTCTGTCAGACAAAATAGTATATGGCTGCTCCTTACACATATTTATCAAGCATTTCTTTGCCTTTTCAAGACTTTCTCAAACCTTTTAAGCTGGTTACTCTGAATTCAAGGCTTGGTTGTTCAAATCTAGTGCCAGACAAAATACTTTATACATTTGTGATACCTTGTCTGTAAGGGTGACAGAGAAAAGGAAAAACAAGTGAGAGGGCTGGTTGTATGTCTGTGTGTGTGAGAGAGAGCAGACAGAAAAAAGAAAGCATTGTGTTCATCGAGACTTGTATTTCTTTGCTTCTTCCTTTGATCCATCTGCTGCCCTGGTAACCAGGCAATCAGCAGGCCTTCCTACAAGGGCAGCACAGTATGGCCCAAAAACAGCCTGTGCCCAGCAACAGAACCTTACATATTCTATTACACACAAATGGGCATGTTTGCACACACACACACACACACACACACAAATTTCAGGAGTCACCCTAATTATCATTCAATAGAGCATTCACCAACCAGCACTCCTTATTCTATGCAATTATCCCAAAATGCTTTAATGTTGAAATGTGTCTCCACAAAGCTTTGATGCTTAACTATGAACCTTCCTATGCATTCACTTAATAATACTGTGTTCAAAAGATGTGTATTCACCAATGAATATAGAATTTGCTCTGTTGTGTTTGGAGACAAGCAAGTGTGATTTTGAAGAGAATCGAAATAAAGACGTATAAATAGCAATAGACAGATCATAGGTTGAGAAAGTTCCTCATCACAAATCAAGTGCTGGCCCCTAAAAGCTTTGAAATATGCTATGAAGTTACCAAGTCACACCGTTTAATTCCAAAACCTTTGTCAACCAACAGTTACTCATCAAGAATTTTTTTGAAGCCTGGGAGATTGACGTGACTTGTCTGTTGAGACTGTCAGTTTCTTGACTAGAGAAGATAGACAGGAAGGCAGATAGAGAAGATAGACAAGCAGTCAGTTACAGGCAGACAGACAAACCAGACACAGACAGACAAACACACGGACAGGAAGCTGGCAGACAATCAAGTAAACAAACAACCACACAGAGTGACAGAACAAATGGCCTATCAAACACCTATTTAGACACCGCTCATTAAGTGACCCACCCATCCCAGTATGCATGGATAGACAAATCCGCTACTCACACAGCCTAATCCTTTCTATCGCTCTGTTTTTTGACCATGTCATATTCTGTTCGTTCAGCCTTCTGGCCACAAACCACAGTCAGCAGTGACATCACTCATCGGGTCCTGTTTCCTGATTCTGCAGTGCTTTCACTAAATCCCACCGCTAGCTTGCCGCTGCATCCCATCACTTCTAACATGGACAAAGTGCGTCAGGTGACAGTTTACACTGACATAACTGTATTGACTCGGACGTATTGCCTGGCCCTGTGGTGTTGTGAGTCATCTGTGCTGAACAAATCTTTGTGGAATTGTGTCATATTGGCTTCATATTGGCTGTTGTAGTCAAATGTACTGTATGTCAAAGTCAGAGGGAAGCGAAGGACAGTTGTGTGTGTTTGTGTGTCCATGATTTTCTATCTTGGTGGGGACCGAAAATCCCCACAAGGATAGTAAAATACGGAAAAGCTGACCGTGTGGGGACATTTTGCCTGTTACTATGACATAAAGGCAGTCTTTAGGGTAAAGGTTACAATGTGGGACAGGGTTTTAATTAGGAAATGGGGTAAGGGTTAAGTATTTGTGTTAAGGTTACTTTACAGTTAAGGTTAGGTTAGGGTTACGTATTGTGTTAGGAACAATATAATTTTGAATAGGAACACTTGTCTGTCACTGTAAAAATTATTTTTAGAACTTGTGTGTGGATGTCCCACAAAGAAAACCTTACAAAACAGTCACAACAAGGTTTTTTGGCCAGTTCCCACTAGGACAAATTTGATTTCTGGCTTAGAATTTGGGTTACAGTTTAGGTTTAGTCATTATGGGTCAGGGTTAGGAGTTAGGGATAGATTAAGTTTAGACTTCTTAGTTAGGTTCTTGATATAATATTAGGGTTTGTTTCTTTTTTTTTACATTTACATTCCATTTACATACATTTACATTCCATTCCAATTATTAATTAGACACATTTAGTAAATTCATAACTTATGAATTGTTTTTAAGGTGGGAGAAGAGGAAATGAATATGCCAAATGGAAGCTGGTGGCGATTATCTGGCCATTTGGGTATGTGGGCCAGATTGGAATTCTTATCAGGCAACAGGGTCAACACCCCTACTCTTAAGAGTGCCAGGAGATCTTTAATTGTTAGTGACACCCATTTATCACTTACCAATGTCCCCTTCATTGCCCCGGGGCATTTGGATTTGATCTTTAAGCCAGAGGAAATATTGCCCCAGCTAGCCCTCAAACACCACATCTAGCAGCATCCGGTCTCCTATTCAGGGACCAATCTTGCTTAGCTTCAGAGGCAAGCCAGATGTGGGATGCAGAGTTACTTTTCAGAATATAGAACTGCCTTTGCCACCGCCCCCTTCCACTGCTCGTCCCTTTCTTCTCCTTCTCTCCCTCATTTTTTACACTATCCTGTAACTGCCAGAATGAATTAACTTCCAGTTAAGTGACACCGATTTAAGTTGACAATCTTGGAGATGTTTATTACTTAATGCCCCTCATTCTAGTTTAAACTCAGAGGAATACTCCCCCACCTCCCCTCTCCCAGCAAGGGAGAGTAATGAAAACGGTTATTGCCACAGTAGTGTTTTTTAAGCTTAGTAGCACTTTTTTATCCCTTCCCTTTTCCTTTTATTTATGAGCAAGCGTCTGATAAATGTTGAGGAGAGATAACTCTCTTCCACTGCTTTCCCGGGGATATCACCCCGGGTGTTTTGTCGTGATTCGTGTTTTCTCCGCCCTCCCTCACTCCCTCTCTCACATCCTCTATCATCCCTCTTTTTGTCACACGGCAACATGTGTGTGGGATTGGACTTGTGTCAGTTATTCACTCCAGATACTGCTCCAACAATAGGTGGATTATGATGATGGGCCCATTTTGAATGGGTATAAAAGAATAGCGCACAATAGGCGTAGCTCAGTGTATTTTTGCTGTCAATTGTGTTCAAGAAAAAAATGCAGAGAATAATCATATTAGTGGGCCTTGATACCTGTGTCATTTAGTTGTATTTAAGCTTGTAATTTAGTTTCTTTCATTTGGAAGCTATACATGATTAAGTCTATATACAACTCAATTGAAAAAGCAATTCCTTTCTGTAAATAGGTATTTTAAGTGACAAAAGTCAAATTCAAATGAATATGTTTCATTATATTTTTGTGATGGGTTGGTATGGAGGTACATTTGTGTCTTTTTGTCGAGAGCAAAACTTTTTTTCTTTTCAATCAAAATAATAGTTCTGAAAGCAAAAACAAGTCTTCAAAGTAAAAAAAAGATGTTTTTGCAATCAAATATTTAGTAAAAGAGCGCATAAAATGTTTTGAGAACAAAAATGCATTTAAAAACAAAACTCGCTATCAACCACACTCTATTTTGGCTAGACTGCCCCCCTTTGCTTACAGTTCTTCTTTTTTATTAATTTTTTTTGCTTTTGAAACTTTTTTTATTAAAACACTAGTTCTTCGTTTGTACTTTAACCCCACAGGTGTGGGCGGGCTTTCGTGGGAGGTGTGGATGATTGTTCTCCATTGGTTATCCATTTTTTGTGTCAGTTTGGCTACAACCAATACTGTTCAGCCTTTCTTTCTGGCATAAAGGAAGTCATAGCAGACACCTACGAAGGACAGTGTCTGATGAATCTCCGATCACATACTACATACATACTGCAAGTAGATACGTACTTCGTGGGTGATGAAGTACGTACTGTTTAGTATAGTAAACTAGTATGACAGTACTGGGACGGATTGGAAAATAATACCTCGTCCTGAAATTGCGTCTCAAAATATCAATTTGTCATGCATTAATTAACATCATGACATTTTTGAATATTTAGCTAGGAACCATTAAGCATTGTGTTAAACTGACTAACGTTTCTTATGAAGTTTACTTCCACCACAAATAGCATATATGAACTGTATGGCTTTTGCCATTGGCCATTTTAATAGCTTACAAGCCAGTAATACTAGTATCTTAGTACGTGGAATAGGCATAATAATTCAGCCCATTCTAGTGAGACTGAAGACGAACTTCACACTGTCAAAGCCAAGTCATGTCATTGCACGATAACTGACTTTTTCTTTAAGTGAAAAGATGAGAGAATCATGGAAATTTTTACTACGCAAGAGGTTGTTTTCTATATTAGGCTACCCCAAAAAGTATGCAGATACATACTTCCAAAATCCACCAGAAATAGTAGACCATCCGGGTACTTTTGGCATACTATTTTCAGCGTAATATATTTTGGGACATACTAATCTTCTCGCCTATTAATCTGGCATATATACAGTAGTATGCAAGTATGCGATCTGGGATTCAACCTGTGTGATGATGGCATCTCGGGTAAGCAGCCTTGGGCATTCTTCCGTCCAACTTCTACATAACTAGTTAGTTCCTACGAATCAGTGTCTGTTCAAAACATTCTAATATATTACATACATACAGTGGATATAAAAAGTCTACACACCCGTGTTAAAATGCCAGGTTTTTGTGATGTAAAAGAATGAGACAAAGATAAATCATGTCAGAACTTTTTCCACTTTTAATGTGACCTATAATATGAACAATTCAATTGAAAAACAAACTGAAATCTTCGAGGGGGAAAAATGAAAAATAAAAACCGTACAATAACCTGGTTGCATAAGTGTGCACACCCTCTTATAACTGGGGATGTGGCTGTGTTCAGAATTAACCAATCACATTCAAACTCATGTTAAATAGAAGTCATTACGCACCTGCCATCATTTAAAGTGACTCTGATTAATCACAAATAAAGTTCAGCTGTTCTAGTAGGATTTTCCTGACATTTTCTTAGTTGCATCTCAGAGCAAAAGCCATGGACCGCAGAGAGCTTCCAAAGAATCAGAGGGATCTCATTTTTGAAAGATATCAGTCAGGAGAAGGGTACAAAAGAATTTCCAAAGCATTAGATATACCATGGAACACAATGAAGACAGTCATCATCAAGTGGAGAAAATATGGCACAACAGAGACATTACCGACAACTGGACGTCCCTCCAAAATTGATGAAAAGACGAGAAGAAAACTGGTCAGGGAGGCTTCCAAGAGGCCTACAGCAACATTAAAGGAACTGCAGGAATTTCTGGCAAGTACTGGCTGTGTGCTACATGTGACAACAATCTCCCGTATTCTTCATATGAATGGGCTATTGGGTAGGGTGGCAAGACGGAAGCCTTTTCTTACAAATAAAAACATCCAAGCCCGGCTGAAGTTTGCAAAAACAAACATCAAGTCTCCCAAAAGCACGTGGGAAAATGTGTTATGGTCTGATGAAACCAAGGTTGAACTTTTTGACCATAATTCCAAAAGGTATGTTTGGCACAAAAACAACACTGCACATCACCCAAAGAACACCATATCCACAGTGAAGCATGGTGGTGGCAGCATCATGCTTTGGGGCTGTTTTTCTTCAGCTGGAACCAGGGCCTTAGTCAGGGTGGAGGGAATTATGAACAGTTCCAAATACCAGGCAATTTTGGCACACAACCTTCAGGTGTCCATAAGAAAGCTGAAGATGGAGAGGAAGTTCACCTTTCAGCACGACAACGACCCAAAGCACACATCCAAATGGCCCAGCCAGAGCCCAGACCTGTATCCATTTGAACATCTGTGGGGTGATCTGAAGAGGGCTGTGCACAGGAGATGTCCTCGCAATCTGATAGATTTGGAGCGCTTTTGCAAAGAAGATTGGGCAATTATTGCCACGTCAAGATGTGCCATGCTAATAGACTCCTACCCAAAAAGACTGAGTCCTGTAATAAAATCAAAAGGTGCTTCAACAAAGTATTAGTTTAAGGGTTATTGTGAGTTTTTTATTTTTCCCCCTCAAGGACTTCAGTTTGTTTTTCAATAGAATTGTTGATGTTATAAGTCACATTAAAGGTGGAAAAAGTTCTGACATGATTTATCTTTGTCTCATTCTTTTACATCACAAGAACCTGGCATTTTAACAGGGGTGTGTAGACTTTTTATATCCACTGTACATACCGTAGAATGATAAATCATGCTATTATTATTCTCAAGCTAATCAAAAACATGGCAATTAATAAGCAGGCCAAGTCCTGTTTGTTTCTTAGTTGATAAATAATCATATTTCATGACAGTAATAGATATACTTTTTTGCAGAAAAATATTACAGCGTTTCCATTAGTTAATGATACATAAGCCTACTTAAAACTGACACTTGCACTCAGTATTGGTATTTATATATATTTATATACATTTAATCTTATATTCTTCTATGGAATGCTTGTAATATAGTAGAACGTAATGAACCGGCACTGAATCTTAGGAGCTTAACTACACGCTATGTAGAAATTGGACGTAAGAAACCTCAGTGATGCTTACCTGAGATGCTCCTAGGTACAAGTTCGTAGGTAGGTGTCCCAAGACTCCCTTTTAGTTGGAAATGAAGGCTGATCAGTATTAGTTGTAGCCAAACTGATACTCAAAAACTGGCTGACCAATGGAGAAGCATCATCCACACCTCCCACTAAAGCCCGCCCACAGCTGTAGGAGCAAAAGTGCAAACGAAGAACTAGTGTTTCAATCAAAAAAAAAGTTTAAAACGCAAAAACCACCTCAAGCAAAGGGGGCAGTCTTGCCAAAATGGAGGGTGGTTGATAGTCAAATTTAATTAGAATTTGTTTTAAAATACATCTTGGTTCTCAAAATATCTTTTGAGAAATAAATGCATTAAGTTTTGCAGTCTATTTCAGAACAATTGTTTTTGTTTGAAAAGAAAAGTTTTGCTCTTGACAAAAAGACACATATGTACCTTCATAGGTAGGCATAGTTCCTGCCTATTTGAAATATAATTGGAAAGTTTGTGACACATTTAAAAAGCTAAATTCTCACATGAAAAATAATTAATCATGTTTGCCATTTCATTTACTTGTTGTGATAGCATACAGTAACAAAATTAATATGAAATCTCAATTGACATTACTTTTACATGCTACATGTAGTTTAAGACTGTGAGACTGAGAGTAGTATTTCAGGGCCGGTCTGTTGTGCTGTCCACAGGCCAGGGGTCAAAAACATTGAACGCAGTCTTTGGCTCCCTTTCACAGGAGGTGGACAGGACACTGCGGGAAACCATGTCAAACACTTAACCCGAGATTGGGAGTGTGTGATATGGATATGGAGTGTGTGCCCGAGTGTGAAAGAGAGTGAGTACACGGTACATGTCAAACAATTAACCCAGACATTGGGATGGGGCCTCTCAGTTGTTCTCCTCTCCTGGACATCTGTTCATCACTGTACATCCGTATCTCACCTCTCCTTCTATTTTCTTATGGGTGGCTAAAATAATAATAATTTTCTCAGTTTCTCCCCCTTCATCACTGATCGAAGTTTAACTTTTTTCCTCTGCATTTGTCCTCTGCCTTGCCACCGTGGCAATGATCCATTACAAACATTCATAATGACCACCTGTACTCGGCAGGTCAATACAGTTTAACCAATCATCCTTAGATCCGTATGAACATGTGAAAATGTATGTACACCCCCTGGAAAGTTTTTTTTGTTTTAACGTATTTGGACAAATGGATATTTGAGCTAAATTCAAACCAAATTAATTAATAAAGGTAACCCAGTTTAACAAATCACACTAAACACTTTGAAAACCTTTATGCAATTAAAATAAACAGAAATGCAATTTCCTTATGAAGAATAAGTCAGTACACTCTTCCCTATCATTCCATTATCCAATGGATCATACACAAATGAGAGCAATCAAGATCACTGGCAATCTACACAGAGCAGGTCATCCCACCAAATTCAGCCCGAAGAGTTGACAAAAATATGCCCATAGAAGTTTCTAAATACCCCAGGGATCCCCAGGGCTGTTTCCAGCAAGAATAGTCATTTGCAACAGTAACAATGTCTACACAGTAAACCAATGTGAAACCAAACTTTTGAATGGTAGTGTATGTTTTCATGGAAAACACAGTCGTTTTTAAGTGTCCCCAAACTTTTGAATGGTAGTGTCAATCTAACTGTGTTATTGTACAGTATATGCAAGCGCCTCGCACCAATGAACCTTTGAAGAGAAAAATCTGGAAAGCATGTTCTCCCTTAGCCAGTGGTGGCCCAGAATTTGCAGGTTCCTCCCCGCAAGGTCGGAGCTCGAGGCCCCTCACCAAACCCCTCAAAATGTATCTCCATTTTTTAACGTGTACCACTGCCTCCTACGTCAATAGACCTTTAACTATACATATTCAGTAATGGAAAAGAGAGAAATTAAAAAAAAGTTTAAACTACAAAAGCACAATCTTGTCAGCACAATTAACGTACATCACGATATAGCCTACTGGTCATTGTTGAACACCAAGAACAGCGCTATGTAGCTCTGTGCTGGGGAGGAGATTAGGAGAAGAAAGCATAGCTAACACATGGAGATAAACTCTGCCTTTACATTGCATTGCATGAGTTTGCTCAACAGTGCCTTTTATGCACAAAAATGATGTCACATTGCGTGTGTGGGGCATACACAATGTGTAATTTATTATTCACTATTCTATATCTGTGAAGATGTGACCATGAACAGCTGTCTTAAATTCATTGGCCAATTGGCCCACTTCAAACATGGCAAATCAACCACTCAGCAGCTTCCGCCAGTTGCAATATGGCACAATACATTTTTGAGAATCAAATTCAAACTAGCTATGTAATCAATTAAGCAACAGCAGTTATTCGAACCAGTTGGTATTAGCATAACTTTTTGGACAGAAAACCTGTGTCTGGGGTAGGATTCTAGGCTAACCTCTGTGGTATCTGGGCTGGTTCCTCTGTTCCAAGATCAGAGGTTGGGGGAGCTGAGGAGCCATTATATCTGTGAATCTTGTAGAAAAATGGGTAGAGTGTTTTTGGAGGCGTCTGGATCTCTGCAACATCATTGTTGGCTGCAATGGCTGCGGCCTCGGTGCTTTGATGGTGCTGCAGCTGCTCATTGTTCTCCTTTGTATGGATACATTGGCAAAGACAATTTCTTATATCCATTGACGGTGAGGCATATTAACTGGTTTGAGCTAGTTAATAGGCTGTGGCTATCTGCGACTAATTATTGATTTTTACAGCTAGCTAAAAAGTTAGACCAGGGGAGGGCAAACCTTTTGGCCCGAGGGCCACATCCGGATTTTGAGTGCCACATTTCTTTTGCAATTTGTTAATCATAAATTATTTGCAGCCCAGAAAAGGGCAGTAAATAAAACATTTATATAATTCAGGTTCAGATGTTGGCTATCAGAATGGGCTGGTGAGTTATTTTTTACCCCTCAAAACTATTTGATTACCTACGCCGGGTCGGATCCGGCCTGCGGGCCTTAGTTTGCCCCCCTGAGTTAGACTAAACTATATTGTGGTATGCGTGAGACAGAGTTGAGTGAAGCAGTTATTATAAACCACCCCTATGAATCAAATATCACAGGTGTCCAGCCTACAACAGATGAGTAGCATTTTTTTTTATACCCCAAAAAAGTAATTCCTAACTACCTAGCACCCCTACACACGCACACACTCAAGGTGCACTCCATCCATTGTGCTAACTAATTTTGCACCAACCATCATTTGCACTCCGCTAGTTTTATTTAGGGACGCTAGTTTATTTAGGGACAACTAAAACTGAGGAAGCAACAATTTCAACTGGGGGGGCTAAGCCCCCTTTTGCACCCCCCTTGGTGCTGGGGCTGCTGCTCGTCTCAAGACATGTTGCCTGGGATGGTCTTGTCAAGGCAGTAGAATGAAGATGTCCATCTATGCTGGAATAATAAAGTACTATTCTGTGCAGAACTTCCCATCTACACCAGTACTGAATAATGTTCACATTTCAAACCTCAGTATAATACCTCAGTATGTTATATAACAGAATCCTCTGTTATATCGAAGAAAAAAAGTATTTTACGTTGTGTCCCTAGGGCTTGTTGTAAATTCTGTATTCAGTACCCATAAGAACGTAAACAAATGTTGGGTGAATGAACTGAGTTTCATTCATTTTTACTTTAGTTCTTCATGGAATTTGCGGGAAAGCAGAGTGGGGGTCTATGATGAAAAAAATACACTTTCTGAAGAACTTTTTGAGACTTGTTGCATCTCCCTACTCTGGCAATAAAGAGAATATAGAGAATACTAATATAGAATACGAGCTGGATGTGCCACTGGTCCTCCAAAGGGAACTCAGGGAATCAGAAAAGCTGGTGAGGAGAAAGACGGTGATGATTTTTTTTATAGTGGCTCATGTAATAGAGAGAAAAACTTTGCTGCTCTGGCTTCCATCTACATCCAGCATACTCCTCTTTCTCCTTCCCTTTCTCTCTCAATGTGTTTCTTCTGCTCCTTTATTTCCTGTCGCTTTCTCTTTCACATCCAGCATGCCCCCATCCCCTATTTCCAAAACACCCTGCAAACTGTGTAAACTCTTCTGTTTTTTTCTCTGTCCTCCCGACATAACATTTTCTGTCCTTTCCCTTGCCAAATTCACTAATACAGCAAAGTGATCAAGGCACATTTGGGAAATGTATAGACTATGTACAAGAGATTGGGGTTTGGGAAACAGGTAAGGTAGTCCGAGGATAGCAGAATGATGGGATCAATCTTGCACATGGGGAATATATGTATTTATATATTTAAAAAAACAATGTGTCTATAACAGATTGTAACAGATGTTTAAAAATGAATACCATTAATGTTAAACACTATAAACAATTAATGTAAAACAAAGTTACCTTTGTTCTCCAAAGAGGTAGATGGGACAAAAACACAACTAATTTTATTTATTTTTTTCTTTTTCTCATACCAAAGTTTGATTATGTCACTCCAGTTTCATAAAAGATAAGCTAAACCCTCCCCAACAACCGAACCTTTACCAACCAGTACTGGGGAAAATGATCCAGACCCAGCTTAGCTCTGTGTACCAAATGGGACTTGACTCTTAATCACAAAAGAAACACACAGACACACACACACACCTTTGAGTATCATCGACAAGAGGTCCCGTCTCCTAATTTCTCACCTCCTCCTTTTCCGATCAATGAGAAACAGCCTGGCAGACAAACAAACCTGAATAAATGACAGTGAAGAGCATTTACACAGCGGCCAGCTAATCCTATAATCCTGAATCAGGGCCTTAACCATAGGGCCAGTGGCACCCAGTGCCCTCTTTAGTGAAACACTTTTGACCAGGGCCCATAGGGTGTCATATTGTTGAAGGCTGTCCTACTCATCCCCTGTTGCTCAATGCAATGCTACACTATTGTTGACATTGTTATCAGGAATGATCTCTGATAGTAGGATAAAGCTAATTGGCTTGTATCGGTTGATAGGAAAGGCTTTAATCGGCATCAATTGTTAAAATGACAGTAAAGTATTGAGGTGTTGCTTTTCATGGTCTCCTGTCTTTATACTCAAAAGAGCTTTGTTCATACATTGATGCAACAAATTATATATTTGCTTTTATTATAATTTTAAAGAAACTGGATAATGTGCACATTGGATATTATGGTGAAGTATGCCAATCTGAACATGATTTGTATGTGCATTTTTTTTTGTTTTGAAAAAGACCATTAGACTGTAACACATTCGCTTCCCAGGTGGAATTATCTGCGAAGCACTAGGAATTAAAAATTCCAGTGACATTCCACAAAGTCCCAGGTTTACCAGAAATCCTAGTGTGTAACAGGATGCCAGGAATAGGGATATATTCTGTTGCAGGGATTTCAGGAAAACCTTTGCATTTTAGAAAGGTTTCCAGAATTGTACAACCCAAACCAAAAAAAAAAAGTTCTACAAAAACGTTGTACATCAATATATTCGGCTGGAAATAGAGTAGTTAATATTGTAGTTTTTTTTTACAATCACTTTGGCACTAATTTCAGAACCTTGATGTCATTTTTCAAAACTAGAAGCAAAACTCAAAATGGTCATCACTTGTAACACAGTGTTCAAAACACTGCATTATGCATTCACATCTTTAAAGAAACCTTGCACTTGCAGAATCAGTGGGTCAAATAACCCATTCATCATGAAATACCATAGGAACATTTAGATCACCCATACACAATGCCGGTAGTTTCACTGTGTAGTTGTTCGTACAGTCATTAAATATTGTAGTAGAAATTATGTGATACATGTTTTATTATGGTACTACTTAAATACGTAAATACATCACTGTACAAGGACTAGTAGAGCGAATACAGCAGACGGGAATAATTGAACAAAACCTGAAATCTATTGATGAAAGACAATAAAATCACAACATAGGTTTCTTTGAATCAAAGCAAACATATTTAGCTACAAAAAAGAAAACAACTACAGTAAAATGTCAACTCAGTGATCCTCACCTGGTTTACTGTAAAAAGCTAAACAAAGGATTGATTACTGTACTTCTATATTTCCATCAATCATCTATTTTGGATTCAGCCACAGGTTCTCATCCACATCACAATGGATGTTTTCATTAGCCAAACATCTTGGGAAAAATCTTGGGGCATGGCGAATGCCTGATACTGGTCTGCCGTGATGTCATTGCACGTGTCATCCATGGCCTGGAGAAGGGTGACTTGTTTGTGAGGGTAACAAATGTAGAGTATGGGGGTAAGTACAGGGTGGTAAATTGTGGATGTGCCAGAAACCATGCTTGCACCATTTGAGTATGGTGGAACCTGACATTATCCCACACACAATGACACAGGTCACGCCATCAGCTCTACAGACCTGATTTAGCTAATCAAGTAAGGCTACAAGGAGACCTGCCTTATATGATCCAAGACAAGGTCTGTGTCCCACCTCACCATCTTCCGATATAGCCACAAACATGGTGATGTTGGCCCTACATTGTTCAAGTACTTGGATGGTTGCCCACTAGCTAATGAAATTCCGACCTCTCCTCCTTGTCTTGGCCAAGTTGAAGCCTGCCTCATCCAAAAATATTAATTTGTGATGGATTTCATCATCATCCAGCTCATTCACCCTCTAAAAAGACATTTTGGAAAGAGAATTACTGATTACAATGATGTAGAATTTTTGGGTAATTCTTCACAACAGACATCTTGAAACTGAACATATCTGAACCTACTCAGTCCTCAGTTGCTTCACTCTGTCTGGATTTCTTTCAAAAGGCACATGGTATAGTCCTTTTAGAGACAGCATGCAATAGTCGGCAAACTTATGGCTTCCACATGGTTAAACATGTTTTCATTGTCCAAGATGTGCTGCCTAATGTCTGTAAGGCGAATATAATTTCTGGTCTGAACCAGATTGACCAGAGTCCACTCTTGTTGTCAGTCAGAATTTTGTCTCTGCCTCCCTTATTTGGCCT
Source organism: Esox masquinongy (assembly GCA_016801175.1). Taxonomy (NCBI): domain Eukaryota; kingdom Metazoa; phylum Chordata; class Actinopteri; order Esociformes; family Esocidae; genus Esox; species Esox masquinongy. The sequence continues at coordinate 28,107 of JACXGI010003533.1, read as the reverse complement.
AGTCTCTATTCTGCAGGGAAGATTACAGTAAGAACACATTTAGTCTGCTCTGTGGTTCACATTGGCATGCATTATAGAGTCATTTGACAATTGAGTAGCCTAATGTTTATCAATCAATCAATCAAATGTATGTATTAAGCCCTTTTTACATCAGCAGTTGTCACAAACTGCTTTTACAAAACACCCAGCCTGAAACCCCAAGGAGCAAGCAACAACAGTGTTGAAGCACAGTGGCTATGAAAAACTCCCTAAGACGGGACAAAATTTAGGAAGAAACCTAGAGAGGAACCAGGCTCGGGGTGACCAGTCCTCTTCTGGATGTGCCGGGTGAACATTTTAAGAGTATAAGTTGTAATAATTAATAAATGCATTTGGGCTGTGTCCAGAGTCTGTAAAACCTAATCCAGGTCAGAAGCATGACCAGATGGACAAGGACTGGGACGGAGGGGGTCAGCAGAGTGGCAGCTGGAATCATCAGGTATCGTCTTGATCTGCAGCACAACCAGGAAGACTTTGGACAGGGGCAGCAACGAGTCTTTAGAGCCTGGTACTAAAGGTGTAGGCCAAGACCTCACGCCCTCCTAAGTTAAAACGGAGCAGGAGACGAGAGTGCATTCCTTAGGTTTACAAGGATTTACAGTGGAGAAGGAGAACTGACCCTATTCTCCCAGCACAATGACATAGCAGCGTAAAAGCTAGGGGCTGAGACAGGGGGCTCCAGTGACATCTGGGGGAGGCCCCGGACAGGGCCCAACAGGCAGGAAGTCAATCCACCCATATTGCCAAGCATCAACCAAAGGGACACCAACCAACCTCAATCACCCTGAAATGAGGGCCAAGTATTGCCAGCAGAGTTCACTCCAATTGCACAATGGGCGCAATGGAGAGACAACAACAAGCCAGTGACTCCGCCCCATTGGAGAGCATCCCAGTGGCGATGAGAGCCCACCTGGCAAGACAGCAAGGGTGGACAGTATGAAGCCTTTCCGTTCACCTTCACACCCCTGGGCCAGACTGCACTTAATCATAGACCATGCTGAAGAGATGAGTCTTTAGTAGACACTTGAAAGTTTGCACTGAGTCTGCATTTCTAACCTTAATTGGCAGATCATTCCACAGTAGTGGAGCTCTATGAGAGAAAGCCCTGCCTCCAGCTGTTTGTTTAGAAATTCTAGGTACAGTTAGAAGGCCTGCATCTTGCGATCTTAGCTTACGTGTAGGTATGTATGGCTGGATCATTTCAGCGAGGTAAGAATGAGCAAGTCCATGTATTGCTTTATAGGTTAACAATAAAACCTTAAAATCAGCCCTAGCCCTAACAAGCAGCCAATGTAAAGAAGCTAATACTGGAGTAATGTGGTTAAATTTTTTTGTTCAAGTTAGGATTCTAGCTGTGTTCAGCACTATTTGAAGTTTATTTATTGATTTATCAGGGTAACTGGAGAGAAAAGCATTGCAGTAATCTAATCTAGAAGTAACAAAAACATGGATTCGTTTTTGATAAAAAGTTTCAGATTTTTCCAATGTTCCAAAGATTGAAATAAGCAGCTCTTGAGATATATTTTATATGTTCATCAAAGGAGAGGTCAGAGTCGAGGGTAACACCTAGATTTCTCACAGTTTTTTGGGATACGACCATATAACCGTCAAGGTTCACTGTAAGATCTGCCAACAAAACTCTTTGTTTCTTGGGTCCTAAAACAAGCCTTTCTGTTTTTCTTGAATTTAAAAGCAAGATATGCTCTGTCATCCACTTCCTAATATTTGAAACACATGCTTCCAAAGTAGCTAATTGTAGGGCTTCTCCATGTTTCATCAAAATATACAACTGTGTCATCAGCATAACAGTGAAAATGTACATTATGATTCTGAATGACATCACCCAGAGGCAGCATACAGTATGTGACAGAATTTGGGAAACTGGGCTTAAGCAAAATTTGAGTTTTGCTTTTTTTTGCATTTTATAAAGGTCCGGATTCACAGCTTTGAAATGGTATGTAAAACAATACTGTCTGATAATGTTATGGGACAGATATGCTGATTTAAAAGTTGATAATCTGCTATACTTAGTTCAGAGAAAAGAGGCTTGAAAGATTAACAATTTCCAGAGAGCTGGTCTTTGCTTATGCCCATTCAGCGTAGTTCACATCCTGTTAGGTCTTAACCCCACCCAGCTATATAAGTATTCAAATGGGGACACTCTGGCCTTGTGCTAAACTGGTCTGGTTGGTCTCTAATAAACACATACTATATCAAACCAAATAAAATTAAAGTTTTCTTGACATGGACTTGATATATCACGTATAAACAGTACAGTGAAAGGTAAAGTTGCTTAGCAGCAGGATTAATTAAAAAGAGTAGCAGCAATGTATGTGCAGATAGTTTGAGTGCAGGTGGACAGCCACTGAGCCATTATAGGGTTATAGATTAGGCATAATCACACACACCTGGATGAATGACCGGTCAATCAGATAGCTTATTATCACGCTAAATGACTTGTTCACTTGTGAAGACTATGCAAACTTATTAGCTAAGCATAATCACACACAAGATAGTGTGGCAGATGGAAAATGTTCGCGATTTATTAAAATAAAAACTTCTCAGAGTCTGGTATAACAGTTGATTATTTCAAGTTTAATTACGTGGATCCACGGGAACAAGCATCATGACAAAAAGAGTACAAGTACAGAGACCAACACAGAGTAAATCATGACAGATGTTCTGATTATGCATTTCAGGGAATGGTAGGAATAGTAGCCACTATTCCTACCATTCCCTGAGGAATAGTAGCCACTATGAGGTAGTCTAAAAATGCAAGGTTGCACTCAGATAGCCCCAAGAGGCACAGAAAATCATAGAATGATGGTTGCCCAGACAACCCGGTCAAAGACTGAAATATATCAATCTGGACATTTACTATATGGGACTTTAGTTAACTATGCTCTTCCCAATAAGGAATAGAGCTCTGTTCACCTGTAGGATGTAAGTAATAATAACCCCCTGCTGTTCAAGAGCTTCCTCCTAGAGAACAGTTTCTCATGGTGGTTTTATGGCACAGGCAGAGGCCTGTTTCTCTTACTGCTAAAAGGAGCCAAGGCCCTGCTCAGTCAACATTCCATTCATCCCTGCCCCTGAACACAAGACACTGGCCTTATAAGTTGGAGACAGAGTATTTCAGTATATGTAATTGATCAAGCATTCAGGGTAAAAAACCCTTCTAATAAAATAATGAATAAATAAGGATAATAATAATTTCTACAATTACTCCATTTTGTCCCCAAAGGGACAATAAAACAAATTAATTTATTCCAGTATAAAGTACATTCTTTTTTGTCAAAACTTCCTGGTTTTAAGGATCAGGAGGTTACAGTTACTTTTAAATAAGTTACAGCAGAATCAAAACTGACAATCAAGACAGTTGTTATGGTTATGAAGATCATTGTTCAATTTATACTGAGTGTGGATCATCTTCTTCCTCCACGGGGGTACATCCGCCGGGTCATCCATCACCGTAGTCGCCCTGCCGGTTTGCCATACTGGGCCAAGGCCCCTTCTGGGTTTTATGTATACCATCATGACAACTCCAGGTTACTATGTGTCATTTACCTCAGCATGGACTTGTGAGCCAGTCAGTATATGTGAGCATCAGTAAATCAGTATCAGTAGATCAGTATCAGTAGGTCAAACTTAAACATTGGGATGTCTTAAACTAATGCATGTCTTTTAGCTCTACGCTAAACTGATTATTATTGTAACACAATGCATTCAGGGCCACTCGACAACCGGCACCTAGGAGGAGTACTAACAGGCCTATGGCCACTATGACTATAATGACTATACCAATCTATTCAAAAACTACCCAGCAATACTGACCCCACAGCCCAGCTATCCAGGAAAGTGGTCCTTTGATGTTATCATTGTGGGACTGGTGGGAAACTTGAATAATTTAATTAAGTAGGTCAGAAAGAGTGGAGTTGTAATTAAGTATAAATGTACAGCATTTCTGTCCTATCAGTGCGCAGGTTCCTCCCTGGGAGGCCAACAGATCTAAGGCTGCCCTGTTCTGGAGAGCAAGCAAGCGTACAGCTCCCAGCTCCTCAGAGATCAGATTACTGGCCCTAGCAGTCACATTAGCAAGATGCTCTACTTCTAAGGCTAAATCACGCACCTGATCCAAGGACTGCATCACACCGTACATGGGCAATAGCATGCCCATTGTTCGAGTGCCCCAGGTTTGCTTATGGGTCAGCCAGGATAGGTCACGTGTTGGCCGCTGGCTACTATTGATAACAACAGGGAAAGAATCCGAGACTCGCATTGCCGGAATGACGTATGCCAATCCGCAAGTGCCAGCCCAGTTATTAGGTAGAAAATCATAAGCCTGGGTACCACACACCCAATAAGTACTGTCTAAGGCAGCTATGTCACAGGCAGCGGCTACAGATAGTAGGGCAAGTAAAGTGGCTGTTCCATCCTTTACGCATCTTAAGGATGAATTTGATCTGGTAAATGGGAATGTTTGCTACCATACCTATGACCGTGTGACAGTGTGAGTGTCCCAAGAGCACTGACCCTTCGCCTTCTCGGTGTATACACCACATCAGAGGTTTCGGGACAGTCACAGTTACCGGGACAGCCTTTCTTCTGCAAGAGTAGCACAGGGTGGATGTCTCCTCGTATCCGATGTTATCTTTCACCATTGGACTTGGCCCACATTTACTGTCCGGCTGGGTACTATTGGGAAACAATAAGGCACACGTGTCACAGTCAGAGATTGGAACAGACATAAGGGGCACACCCCCTGTGGAACTGTGTGGTATTAGCCCACATATTACGCATTTTCCTTTCTTGATGGCTCTTGCATGAGCAAGAGCAAGTTGGTTATATAGGTTACCGGTCCTGCCATTAACGGCATGGTCCTGAACAGAAAGAGGCTGGCGGAGAAATGTGACCAACCTCTGGGTGAATCATGGTGTGTGTCGGTTACCTTGGGTCTGTTACAGTTTATCACCACCACCTGTTGGCCTGGGTGTATCACCCGATTCTCTTGTTTTGGAGCTCTTTCAGGGGTGGAGAAAGTACAGTAGAACACAGTCACAATGGTTAATGTGGATGGGTTGATTACAGAGAATACAATTCTAACTTCATATCTTACAGGCACATGGGTTATTATTACTTTCTCTTTTGTAATCGTTGCATACAAATGCTTCCTTCTTTTCCTGGTCCCACAAAGTTGTTTTACACATTTGGGCAGAAGATTTTGGTGAAGCAGATAAGAGACTTACTACTGTCGCAGGAGACCCTGGGGTAAACAAACATTCTCTATGGGCTTGTCTGTCTCCCCTGCAAACAGTATGGTTCACTAATGGAGGAGAGATAGTTCGTCTGCTTCTTACCTCTGGTCTAAATAGGGTCGTGAATTGGGGCAAGGGCGGGACGAGAGTTGGTCCTCCCTTTTCTCCTATGGGCCACCCGGTCCCTACAGATGGTGGACCATCGCACCTGGATACCTCGACCAATGAGAGCAACCTGTTCTTGATTAGTTCTTTTCCTGAGGTAGTAATAATGAAGAACATGCATACAGCGTAGAACCTATGAGGGAGTTCTAACCTTTCGTCAAGATGTAATGTGTAGGAGAGAGAGCCTCCGCTTTCCCTAATGATTGGACTGGAAAATATATATGAGTGTAAGGTGTATTGACAAAGACGTACTTTAGAGAAAAACCCTTGGGGGAGCCATTCCTTGTTAGTAGCTAACTTCAGTCCTCCTGCTATACAGTTTGCCCCTGTTGGAAACCCCTGGATACCCAGGGTTAGATACTCTGCCTTCATGCCTGGGATGTTATTGCAATTCAGGTGTACTTCTGTCCCTGCACATTGTCGTATCCTCCCGCTAAGGTCCCTGCTAGGTCTATCCTTCCCCCTTTGGACTTTGTGTTCCCCAAAATGTGTTGCTGGAGTGTGTGGGTGAGTGGTTGAAGTGTTCAGGTGCAGTGTAAGTGCAGTTACGTGCGGTGGCATCTGGTTTCTTTGATTGTTCAGTTTGGCTGTCAGAGTCAATACTCCAGGCCTACCCTTGGCAGTCCCTGTGGATTCTAGACTCCACAGAAGTCCCACCAGTAGGCTGACCAGGATTGCAGCTATCATACCGAGGCAGCAGAGGAGGAGGTCACCGGCTCTCCCTGCTCTTGTGTTGATTTGCCAACTTTGTCCTTCTTTGGGGCCCAAGCTGCACTCCTGATGCATGTCCTTCTTGCTGGAGGGTCGTGGTCTGGTCGGCAGTGGCTGGCATGGATCCAGGTATCTTTCCCCGAGATTCGCAGTGCTGTGTGAGTTGTCAGGAGTACCTGGTGTGGGCCGCTCCATCGTGGATCCTTCCATTTCCTCCTGTAGATCTTGATGTAGACCCAGTCGCCGGGTTGGTATCTGTGGCACGGCAGCATCGGGGGTGGCGGTCCTTGTGCCTCCTTGACCTGTGAATGCATACGCTCGACAATTCTGGTTAGCTCTGTGGCATAATCCAGAAGTGAGTCAGTCATGATTTGTAAGTCAATGTTCGGAGGAGGCTCCAAAGGAGTCCTCATCGGTCTGCCAGTCAATATCTCATGTGGAGTGTATCCAACCCTTTGACTAGGAGAGGAGCGTAGTGCCATTAGTGCCAGAGGTAGGCATTCTACCCAGTTCATCCCTGTATGTGCACAGCATTTAGACAGTTTGTTTTTCAGGGATTGGTTTGTTGTCTCGACCATCCCCTCACTTTGTGGATGCCATGGACATGAGAATTTTTTTTGAATGCCTAGTGCGTGGCACAGTTCTTCTGTCAGTTCATTTTTGAAATGTGTCCCTTGGTCAGATGAGAGAATCTCTGGCACACCGAACCTCGGTATAACCTCCCTCATTAGACATTTCACAACAGTCTTTGCATCATTGTTTCATGTAGGAAAAGCTTCTACCCAACTTGAAAACTTGTCAACTATTACCAAGCAATAGCGTTTGTCACCAACTCTCTCTGTCATGTCAATGAAATCCATCTATAAGTGTACAAATGGACCATGTGGTGGGGGTGCTTTACCTTGCTTCACAGGGCCTGTTTTGTGTATGTTCTGTACCTTACAGATTGGACATTCTCTGCAAATTTTCTCACATGCTTTTCGGAGCCCTGGGGCGAACCAAAGTTTACCTATGCTAGCTATCATTCCCCCTTTTCCCGTGTGGCACACACCGTGTGCCACTTGGGAAAGACTGGGCAGAAGTGAGGCTGGTGCAGCAGGCCTACCGGACAGGTGTCTAAAGATGCCGTCGGGGCAGGCTGCACAGCCGGCTGTCACCCAGGTTTGTTTCTCAGCCTCGGCGACAGAGGTCTGCAGTTCACGGATATGGTCGGCAGTGTAACCTGGACACAATTTGACATGTTTAGTAGCAGAACGAGTTACGGCAGCAATTAAAGGCATTTGCGCAGCCTCTTTTGCCGCTTTGTCGGCCATGGAGTTACCTACGGTCACCCCGTCGTTATCACCTGTATGTGCAGGGCATTTGATTATGGCTAGCTGCGAGGGCTGCATAATAGCACTGAGCCAATCGCTGACCTGTGAAGAGTTAGTGATACGTGTGCTAGTTGAGGTTAAAAACCCCCGGCGCATCCAGAGGATGCCAAAATCACTGGCTACTCCAGTGGCATACCTGGAATCACTATAGATGTTCACTGATTTCTGGGAAGCGAGAACACAAGCTCTAGTTAGTGCAACAAGTTCAACTTTCTGAGCAGAGAAATCGGGAGGCAATCTACCTTGTTCAATGACACCCTGGTCGATCGAGATGACGACATACCCTGACTATAGTCCAGACCCATCGGCCATCCTTGTTGAGGAACCATCCACAAAGAACTCCAGTTCGGCGACTGGGAGAGGAGTATCCTGGAGGTCAGGGCGGGTTTAGTTTCTTTGGCAATGTAGTCAAGGCAAGAGTGGTGTTCTTCTCCATCTTCTTCTGTGGCCATGCAGGCTGCTGGGTTGACCGTGTTGCATCGTTTGATGGTGACATTTGGAGCTGTTAAAAGAATCGCATACCCGGATAGACTCTGTGCTGTCATGTGCTGTGTTCTTGGTTCGAGTAAGGCCGCAACGTTGTGGGTAACATGCAGGGTGATCTGACACCCCTGGGTCAAACCTGCTGAAGTCTTCAGTGCGAATGATGTTGCTGCCAGGCCCTGGTCACAGGTGGGCATTCCCCTCTCCACTGGGTCGAGTCTCTGGCTGTACCAGGCGATCGAATGGTTGGCCCCATTGTGTTTCTGGATCAGGACTGCATTTGCAAACCCCCTCTTTTCTGCTGCGTAGAGATCGAAGGGTTTGGTGTAGTCTGGCAACCCCAGGGCTGGAGCTTGCTGTAGAGCCAGTTTCAGTTCAGTGAAGGCGGTCAGAGCGTCGTCATGCCAGACGAGGCGTTTGCTGTCATCGACATCTAGGTTGCGTAGTGTGTAAGACAACCTGGCATACTCTGGGATCCACATCCTCCAGTACCCCGTCATACCCAGGAACGTTGCCAGCTCCTTCTGTGTTCTGGCTGGGGGCAGGCAGAGATAGCAGATACACGGTTTGTAGAGAGACGTTTCTCACCCCCTTCAAATACGTGACCCAGGTACATTACCCGCTTGCGGACCAGCTGTGCTTTTGTCCTTGAGACCTTGTGACCCTTTCTCTCCAACGCTTGCAGAAGGGTTATGGTGTCTTGGATACAGGTTTCTTCGGAAGGTGAGGCCAGTAGGAGGTCGTTGACATACTGTATCAGGGTGCTTCCCCCTTTAAAACAGACATCGGCCAGGTCTGCAGCCAGCACCCTGTTGAAAATGGATGGGGACTCACAGCAGCCTTGGGGCAGTCTGGTGTAGGTGTACTGTTGGCCACGGTAGGTGACGGCAAAGTATGGCTGTGAATCTGGGTGCAGAGGAATAGAGAAGAATGGTGAACACAGGTCAATGATGGTGTACCACTTTGTGTGTTGGAATGGAAGACAGAATGGTGGCCGGGTTAGGTACCACTGGGAACTCAGCCTGAACCACATCATTTAGGTTGTAGATCCTGAACCATTCGATACTTCCCTGTGCCCACTTTCTTCACTGGCAGGAGGGTAGTGTTGTATGGGCTGATTATTGGGATGAGCACATCTTGTCGCCGCAAGTCTTCAAAGGTAGGTTCAATTCCTGCCTCACCTTCAGGTGATATCCGGTACTGTCGCACTCGAGGGCCGTCCATGTCGGGTGCAAGGAGCAGAGCGGATGAGTCCCACGTCGTTTGGTCCTGTCAACTAGACATCCCCCTTCAGCGCATCTTCAATGATTTTCTCCACTTCAGGATGCATTTCTGAAACCACACACTGTGCAGAGAGTAAGTGCTTCTCATAAATTGCAGAATAAACAGTGTTAACAACACATCGGTATACTGACATTCCTTCGTGAACTGTAGTTTCCCATTGTGTGTTTGGCATTGGTGACCATGTTGTCAAATTGTCAAGTGTTTTCAGCATTTTCCCCACGTCAGCTACCTTGTAGGCCCCTTTGGTGACTGCCAGGGTAATGTGTGGATGTCTTACTGGATCAGGGAAATACCTTGCCTGTTGCTCAGGGTTGAGAGAGACTGTTGCTCCAATACCTTGTTTTCCGATGTATAAGTGGGATGTGGTGATGATGGAGCTCCGTCCAAGCCAGCTTTTCGCTGTTTCTGCGTACAGGTTCTGTAAAGATTCATGGTCGTACAAAAGGGTCATGTGTAAACTGTCGAGATTAAAGTGGAATTGGGAAGACATACCCTTCAGTGGTGGTCGGTCCAACAGTGAATCCACAGTTCGTCGTAGGGCATTGCGGTCTGCAAGTTGTAGCCAGTAGACTGTGTCGGAGACAGATGCTTGTACATACATTATCAGTCGTTCAGTTGAGATCCCCGGAAATGAACAGATTAACCCAGTTGGAGAGCAGTGAATTGTAGCATTTAGTTTGCATAAGAGATCCCTACCCATCAAATTGACTGGTATCTGCGCAGTATAGGAATTACTGTTCAATAGATTGGCCCGCCAATTTAACATTCAAAGGTTTTGTGACTCTGTTAATGGTAGCAGGCCCGCTGAAGCCTCTTGCTGCTTGTGTTTTGGATGATAAATTAAATGTTGGTGTTTCCCAACCAACACTGTAAGAACTGGCTCCTGTGTCGATCAGGAATGTCACTGGGTTTAAAAGTTTGAAGATTGTTCTACTCAGAAAATGACCAGCACGTCCTTACCTATGTTTTTAGTTTAAATAATTATTAGTTACTTGGCTTATATATTGATTAATAATTTGCAACAACTCAGGTTTACCTGTCCAAATGGCTTCACCGTTTTGATGAATTGCAGAACATGTGTCTGTATTTCGTCTGGGTGGTCTGAGTGTACCCTTTGTATCTCAAAGATATAGGAAAAATAACTCCCACTGTGTGGCCCAGGAACAACTTCTAATCTAACGGGAACCCACTCTAGTGTCGTGTTTAAGTGACTAGATAAGACCTATATCAGAAAGCTAGTGACAAAGACTGTACAGGCTAGGACTAGTTGCATTAAGTAGTAAAATTAACTTTTTCCTATAATACCCCAAAAAGAAACGTTATCCTGTTTCTCATAAAACTACAAATATGTTTAAATAGAGAAAATAAAAATGATCTGTGTCCGAATGAAAATCACCAGCACATGTGGCGTAAGTATGGCAATTGCCACTCCAGTGTTCATTTGGAGATTACAAAGAACTCGCAAAATATAAACCATACCCAATACAGCACACTATTATAGTCAATGTCGTTTATGCTGAACCTCGTTCAAATAGCCACCAGGTGGCACCAAAGAAGAATAGAGAGCCGTGACGTAATTTAAATGTCCGGCTATACCATTACAGGCCCAAATGGTTCATATTTATAATAATTTGTAACATACACCTTTTGCTATAATTTTCATCAGAACACAGATCATAACGTACCAAAAATAGAGAACACAAGTGTAGTGGTGCGATAATAAGGAACGCAACCCAATCACCCGTTTTATTGAGCATGCATTCTCATTCACACACACATCCAGTCCCCAACCGCACACACACAAATCTTTGGCTCACTTACTCACACACAAACACTCATTCAAGGTCGACCATTCATACTTCTGTTAACAGTGTAGAGATTTTAGCCCCCTCACCTAAAGCTCTTGGGTATCCTCACCTAAAGCATCTTGGATATAACAGTTTTGAATTATTTTAATTTTCCCTAATTTAGGACTAGCCTTGGCTTGGCACATAGGGGTTCGTCAAACACCGCTATTGCAACCCACCAAGGGGAGTAATGTGACACAAAATGGTTTGCGTCACACACCTCTTATCACATGCAAGGGGACTCTAACCACCTCAGCAGCAGTTGATAACCGGTCAGCTCCCTCACGTATAAGTTCTTGGGAGTCTCAAATTAGTTATTCCCTCACATACAACAGATTTTGGGAACCTCGTATTGGCTATACTATTTTATGTTTAGGAGTTCTCTTAATGATCATTCTTTGTTATCAAATATTCAGTTACAGTCCAATCAACACCTTTTTTGTTCTTTAACTTCTTATCGAAGGATTTTCTATATATTTCTTTTAGTACAATACAATATTATGACAATGAAACAACAATAAAACATGTACCATCAATAATCAACTGTTATTTTATATGTAATAAATCGGACTTCGTCACTCCCGGCTCCGGTGCAAACAATTCAACTCTCAAAATAGACTGATATGAACTATTGCGAATTTTGTCAAGTAGGTTTCGCTTACCTATTTATGATGCCGGCAGTTCAGTCAGCTGGAGAGAGTTGAAAAGCAGACACCGTTGTCTTGAAGATATTGAAGTCCCATCTGGGGTGCCAAATTGTGGAAGATGGAAAATGTTCGCGATTTATTAAAATAAAAACTTCTCAGTGTCTGGTATAACAGTTGATTATTTCAAGTTTAATTACGTGGATCCACAGGAACAAGCATCATGACAAAAAGAGTACAAGTACAGAGACCAACACAGAGTAAGTCATGACAGATGTTCTGATTATGCATTTCAGGTTTCAAGCTTATATTCTCTTTCAACAGTACAGATGACGGAATTAGCATTTGCAGAATGTACGTACAAGGAATAGTAGCCACTATGAGGTAGTCTAAAAATGCAAGGTTGCACTCAGATAGCTCCAAGAGGCACAGAAAATCATAGAATGTCGGTTGCCCAGACAACCTGGTCAAAGACTGAGATATATCAATCTGGACATTTACTATATGGGGACTTTAGTTAACTATGCTCTTCCCAATAAGGAATAGAGCTCTGTTCACCTGTAGGATGTAAGTAATAATAACCCCCTGCTGTTCAAGAGCTTCCTCCTAGAGAACAGTTTCTCATGGTGGTTTTATGGCACAGGCAGAGGCCTGTTTCTCTTACTGCTAAAAGGAGCCAAGGCCCTGCTCAGTCGACATTCCATTCATCCCTGCCCCTGAACACAAGACACTGGCCTTATAAGTTGGAGACAGAGAGAGAAGTTTTCCAGTATATGTAATTGATCAAGCATTCAGAGTACAAAACCCTTCTAAAAAAATAATGAATGAATAATGATAATAATAAATTAATTTTCTACAATAGAAACCAGGAATGTTAGCTAGCTGGTAAGTCAGTGTTGTTACCTAGCTAGCTAACGTTAACAGTAACGTCAGTTACTGTGTAAACATAATAGCTAAGCATAATCACACACAAGCTAGAAACCAGGAAATGTTTGCTAGCTGATAAGTTAATGTGGTTACCTAGCTAGCTAACGTTAACAGTAACGTCAGTAGCTATAGCTAGATAACTAGCAATACAAACGTCTTGGACAACTTTTTGAAAGGGAATTATCTGTAGCTATTTAGCAAATGTTACACTTACCGGTATACATGTAGGAATGTTTCGCGGCAAACAAACAATTATATATCCTCTGATTACATACAAAGTCCTTTGTTGTTTGCGTTTAGTCTGTTGACGTTGTTTACAACGCGTCTTTTTGCTACCGTTTACACTCAAGGTGTTCAATACTCCGATAATCTATGCATCTTTCATTGTCGCTATCATAACTGACATGATTGTCCTTTTCTTGTAAATATGATCCGTAGACAGTTGTTTTATACAAGAGGAGCTAGCGTTTTCTTTCCACCATTGGCACTGCAATGAAGTGCCTCAATTTTGCCTGAAAAAGTTTTGAACAGTATCAAATGGCGCTTTTCCACTGCATGGTACCGGCTCGGCTCGGCTCGACTCAACTCGCCTCGACTCTACCCGCTTTGGGAGCTTTTCCACTGCATGGTACCAGCTCGGCTCGCCTTTTTTGCTTTCCACTGGCCAAAATTTGGGATAGTACCTAGTACCAGATACTTTTTTAGTACCTGCTTCGTCGAGATTCCAACCGAGCTGAGGCGATACCAAAAGGTGACGTGAAAACACGGAAGACTTCTGATTGGTCAAGAGTGACTAAAAGCGTGTTAGCTGTCCAGTGTCAGAGAATGGTTAAGACGAGACCGGCGCGTCTTTGCAAGGAGTCCTTGCATTGAAATGGGTTAATTTCAGTGCCATTGCATAGGACCAGACTCGTAATTTAAGCGATCATATTTTCCCAAAACTCCTCACGGTTTGGAACTACACACTGGCTTTGAAATCAACTCGTTTTCCCCGTGAGACTCACAAGACGTGCTGTTTTTGTAACCTACAAAAAGACCTCGTCATGTTCCTCTAGGTTTTTCTATAGGCTAACTGGCATACATTGCACTGGTCAAAGTAGTAATGTCAAATCAAGCAGAAGCAGCCTACCAAGCTTTCTTGCTATTTTTGCAGTCTGCAATGTATTAAGACCAAAGTTACTGCTCACGCAAGCTTCCTCGCTACTACCAGTATAAACGCTGGGTAGCCTACATTAGGCTACTCTTGAGTCATTCAGCATGGTATTATAGCCGGCAATTATTTATACCTTTTAATCGAGGTGGAGGGGTTATGTAGGTTGTTTTAAATGTGTTGGCGTTGAAATGTTAGGTGTATACGCTTAAATCTAACAGAAAATTGCAGTTATGTCATCTTTTATACTGCAGGGCGATAATTCTATTCTACTTTTTCACTGTTTTTCAAACAGGTCTGTGACCATGTTCTCCAGATTTAGTTTACTTTTGATTTGCCACGTTCAAAGCTTGTCAATTTAAAAGAAAATTGACTTCATTCAATAGATTTTTCTGTTCACTGCAGGGTTTAATTTAGTTGGCAAATCCTGGCTTTTCACCGGTATTAGGTGTATGATATCTCCATTGTTGTTCCCGCGTGTGTTGCGTTGGAGGTGGAGTCATGGCAGTTTTCCTGTGATGTCACTATGGGCGGGTACAGGGTACTATCTGCAGTGGAAAACCAACCGAGGCGAGCCGTGCAGAGCTGAGTCGAGCTCGTACCATGCAATGGAAAAGCTCCCAAAGCAGGTAGAGTCGAGGCGAGGCGAGTAGAATCCAGCCGGTACCATGCAGTGGAAAAGCGCCAAAAGTCTGGGATTTCCTCATCATCGTCCGATTCATCTTCTGGCATCATTGTACTCCAGAAAGTAGTATCTCACAACTTCATTGATAACACCAGCAAAATTCATGGCAGTGATGTCATTCACAGCTGGAGCAATGGGATCGCAGTTGTCCGTTTTTGAAAATCCCGGGATCACAATGATTTACTGACCAAGCAGTCGTGTTATGACAAAAGCGGTTTACATGATAGACCAATCAGAACTCAGTATGTCAGCATGTCCAGCCCCTTGTATGTGAGCATCTCAGCCAATGGAAGGAAAAGTCTTGTATTTTCTGCAGGTTAAACAGGGGTTTTAATTTTAAATTTTATTCGCATTTACACTTCGCATGCTGGTTTGTTATTAAGTCACATTAAAGTTCACATCTTCAAGAAGGCATTTCTGCAAAAAAGACAAAATGTCCCAGAAAATGTTTTTCTTCTTACAAACGGTTTTCCTGAAAAGTAGTGACATGCGACATAAGCCCAGTTTCCCGAATTCTGTCACATATAGCGAAAACAATAATGGGCCCAAACCGAGCCTTAAGGAACACCAAAACATACCTTTGATTAGTCAGCGGACATGCCATCCACACATACAAACTGATACCTTTCAGATAAATAAAATTTAAATCAGACTAGAACATGCCCACGTAGTCCAATATGGGTTTCCATTCTCTCTAAGAGTAGGGAATGATCAATAGTGTCAAAGGCAGCACTAAGATTAAGAAGCAACAGAACGGACAGAACAGAAGTGGAACCTTTGTCTGAGGCCATTAGAAGGTCATTTGTTACCCTTATGAGTGCAGTCTCGTTGCTATGGTGGGGTCTGAAACCGGACTAGAGCATTTCATAAATGTTATTTGTCTTCAGGAAGGCATTCCGTTGTTGGGAAACACATTTTTCTAAGATTTTTGACAGGAACAGGAGGTTTGACATTGCCCTATAATTGTTTAACGTATCTGGATCCAGATTAGATTTTTTCAGAAGAGGCTTTATTGCCACTATTTTTAGTGAGTTTGGTATACATCTGGAGGATAGGGAGCAATTAACACTAGAACTGCCAGGCCTTTCAGACCAACAGTATTAGCCAGAGCCGAACGCCGTTTCTCAACATTAGCACAAAAATCGGCCCTATTAGCATACACATTCTCCTCCGCAGCATCACCATCCAGCCAGAGCATCAGTTCATCTACTGCAGGGGTGTCCAAAAAGTTCCACGGAGGGCCGAGTGTCTGCAGGTTTTCGCTCTCACCTTGTACTTGATTGACTAATTAGGTTACTAATCGGTTAGTTTCTACCCTCACCTGGTTGTTTAGGTGTGAACTGGGAACCAATTTATAGGAAAAACCAAAAACCTGTAGACACTCGGGCCTCCGTGGAACTGTTTGGACACCCCTGATCTACTGGATCATCATCCAACTATATAGAATAGTCTATATAGTTGGACTAATGAATTACATAATTTGTTTGTTTTAAATGGGCAAGAAAATGTTTGTATTGAATGTCTTGTGAAAAAAATGACTAAAAACAGAATACATAGAACGATTATTTCAAAGAACAGAGGCTATAGTATTTCCATTTCTTTATTAGGTCCTACAAATGTACATAATTAAAATTACACAACACTTAAATGATTCAAATATAAATCCATTAGAATTTAGTTTACATTTTGATCTCATTTTGATGATGTACAAGGTAAAATAGGAGACATTATCGACCAGTTTGTGATGATCAAAGTATATAAGCATGATTAGCTATACATAGGCCTAAAGCACAATTGCTTAATAAACACGATACATTTCAAAGGATGAATAACACACATAAACACATCGGCTACAGCCTATTCGTAGAAATAAAGTTGATAGATCCAAGGATATGCAGGCTCTCTTCAAGTAAAAACATTGCAGTGTATTATTCAATGAATTTATTTGTAAATTTGATTAGCAGAGTAAAAGGATGATCAAAGGATGATTTACAGTAGCCTACACTGTCACTGTGCCTCCAGTGATTGCTTCCCCCCGGGGAAGCTCGACTACATTGCTCCCTGTCGCCGTCCTATTAGCCACCTGCGTCCATTCTTCCAGTTGCTACAGTAGCACTGCATTGACGGAACACCCCGGACTCTCCACTTTTACGCAAACCGGTTCCTCATCACATCACCCCGGACTTTCTATCACTACACGCACACCGGATCCTCACTAATACAGCCTATAACTGCACATGAATTACGAAATTTAAAAATGTAAATTCAATTTGCAGAGTACAAGGATGATCAAAGGATAACTTATAGTAGTGTCTTGCATTGGCATTTGCGGTCACTGTTGGTTTGTTTCTTTTTTTTGCGAGGAGGATCAGGCATTGGAAGTGGCAACTCATTAACAGAATCAGATGAATACCCGACATCCGAGACGTCGATTTCGGGATCTATTTCTATCTGACTCCAGCCATCTAAATTTTGTAGCATCTGCAATGATGTCAGGGCGTCTAATTGTCAGGTTTTGTTTGCCATTGTGAGCTAAGTGCTGTAAATTGTGTGTGAGTTGTGCCTGACTTGCTCACTGAGTTCAGATTATATACAATTTCTACCCTCATCGTCATTCTTCATCATTACACTTCAGTCACATGCATACTGTAGGTGTGTCTGGGTTAATCAGGGGGTTATCACCCATTCATCCATTGACATCATTGCTATTTCATTGCTATTCATTAGATTAGATTCAAATTTATTGTCAGTGAACAAGTACAAGTAAAGTATAAAGAAATGCAGTTAGCATCTAACCAGAAGTGCAAATAGAAGAGTGCAAAAAATAAATGACAGTGCAGGTTAAAATTCTACCATGCAAAGAAGAAACCAGATGTAAACAAGATCCAGAAATGCCACCTTGTTTTCTGGACCCAAGCTCATTTGAGGTGGACTGAGGCAAAGTGGAAAACTGTTCTGTGGTCTGACAAATCGAAATTTGAAATTATTATTGGGAATCATGGACACAGCATCCTCTGGGCTAAAACGCAAAGGGACCATCCGGCTTATCAGTGCACAGTTCAAAAGCCAACATACGTGATGGTATGGGGGTGCATTAGTGTACATGGCATGGGTGATTTGCACATCTGTGAAGGCACCATCAATGCTGAACAATATATACAGGTTTTGGAGCAACATATGCTGCCATACAGATTACGTCTTTTTCAGGGAAGGACTTACTTAATTCAGCAAGACAATGCCAACCACATTCTGCATGTGTCACAACAGCATGGCTCCGTAGTAAAAGAGTCCGGGTACTAAATTGACCTACCTGCAGTCCAGACCTGTCACCCATTGAAAACATTTGCCGCATTATGGAAAGAAAAATACGACAAAGGAGGCCACAAACTGTTGAGCATCTATAATAATCTTATATTAAGCAAGCATGGGAAAACATTTTACTTTCAAAACTACAGCGGTTGGTCTCCACAGTTCATAAACGCTTACAGTGTGTTGTAAAAAGAAGTGATCCAACACAGTAATAAACATGCCCCTGTCCTAACTTTTTTTAAACATGTTGCAGGGATCCATATCAAAATGGGCATACATTTTTCCAAACATTTGATATGTTGTCTACTATTTTCAATGAAATATAGGGATTAAATGATTTGCACATCATTGCATTCTGTTTTTATTTGCATTTTATGCAGTGTCCCAACATTTTTGGAAACGGGGTTGTTTGAATAGACAGTCATCTCAGATGTAATGTGTGAATTTCATTTTGAAATGGTAATACTTTCATATTTAGTTTTGTTATTTTGCACGTGATTTTAGTTCAGTGAACAAATTATCTTAGGTTTATGTGTATTGCATTGGAAAAAGTGTTAGTTTTGAAACATGTACATTTTGATCATCGGCTGTGAGTTTCGTGTCTAGAGTTTGGAAAAATGACATCAAGTTTCAGCAATTAGTGCCAAAGTGATTGTAAGAAAAACTATATTATTCACTCTATGCTGTGCTATACTGTGCCCCTAACCAGCTCTTCCGCTCTCCGTCACCCCCCTGCAGGTGCGGTGGACCAAGACGGCGGGCAGTGCATCAGACAAGTTCCAGGAGACATCAATTTACAATGAGACACTGCGCATCGAGGGCATCCAGCGGGTGCAGGGCGGCCGCTACTACTGCAAGGCTGACAACGGGGTGGGGGTGGCTGCCATCAAGTCCATCCGGGTAGACGTGCAGTGTAAGTCGGCAGGGAACGCCGAGATTGATCCCTCCACTGCCTCTCAAAACCATTCCCTAAATCAGTCATTAACAGAATTTGGGATGGGAATTTGGAAGTTGTGGCAAATTTCACAACAGGAATGAACTTCCCAGGAGTATTCGTATTAGATGATAGAATGGTTGGAGGGTTTGTCATAGAAGCTAACTTTGGGTGTAGAAAACATCACATGGTACTATAGTAGTGTAAAAGTGGTTAAAAGTGAAACATGGCAATTGTGGGAAAGAAAAAAAAAGGATACAATTATATACATTGTACAGTTTTGATACTCCTGGAGGAGCTAGGAGTGGCGGGATCTAAAGAAGAGTATAGAAGAGTTAGTCCAGGTGGCGCGGGGCCCCCTGTCAATGGGGCCTCATGCTGCTGCCTGTTGCCGCTGTCCCACTATCCCCCTGAGTCAGGGGCCTGGTCAGGACCCTCAGCCAGGCTTGGTATAGGTACCTTTCGAGCACAGAGATCCCAATATTAACAAACCTGCAATTTCTCTCAATCGCTGCACAACACAGTAATATAATATCAGCACATAGGTTTTAAACCCTTTGTACCTTTAACAATGTACATATTGTTTCCGCTACTATTGTATCACTCCGATCCGTCATCCTACGACAAAAAGCAACACAAATTGTATGTTTTGTGTCCAGCTAACGCAAGATAAGTGTAGGTCCAGATCAATGTATCACTTTGTCATTTCCCCTACGTCAAAAACCAGCATGACATACACTTGATCAAACACTCTTTGAGGCCGGACACAATAGCTCTCTATTGCAATTTAACATTTAATTTTTGTAATTCAGCTGACAATATTATCCAGAGAAACTTACATGAGCAATTAAGTGCCTGGCTCAAGGGCACAATGACAAATTCATCAGCTTGTCGGCCCGCAATTGGAACAAGAGACCTTTCGGCTTCTGGCCCAAGACTAAGCACTTGGCTATCTGCCACCCTGATTGTGTTAGCCTTCCTGGTGTGCAGTCCCTGGAGGACGGTAATTGCAGGGCGAGTAAACAGGGTGAGCAGTGCTGCTGTCAGGGGCGGCTGAGGGTAACCAGTAGTGACGGGTGACGCTTGTTCAATTTTCCATCCTCGCCGCATCACTGTGTGTTCGCCGAGTGACTATGGAAGCGAGGGAAGGAGAGAGAGAGAAAGAAAAACGGAGGAGAGGAGACAGTAATTAGAGTGGGTGAGAGGGCCAGCGGGCAGTCGAGAGCTCCTCTCGCCCCCTCTTCCACCGCCCTTTTCCCCCCGCTGTCTTTCCACACTGTGGTTTCGTGGTGTATGAGAGGAAAGGTGATGTAGTCAGCGGGAGAGAGAGAAACAGAGAAATCAGAGTGAAATAAAGAGAGCGGAGACACAGTCAGAGGGAAGTGTTTGTGGTGGTGGAGGAGGGGTCTGGTTTCAGGTCTCCTTTGGGAAAATTAGACAGCTGGATATCATGGGCCATAATATCACATCGCAAGTGTAGACAATTTTATAGGGAAGCCGGGAGAGAGTTTAAGTTTGGAGAAAGAGTAGGCAGAGGAGATAAAGAGAGAGAAAGAGAAAAAAGAGCCTGCTGGGAGTTGCTGTGATGATGCAAGGCCATAAGCATGAATTGAACTGGGAGGGGAGAAATTAATTTAAAAGAAGAGAGAGATCTGTCCACAGTTAGTATAGAAGGTAGTGTTGAGTGTGTGTCACCCCTAGGAATAATGTATGCATGCATAACTTTTAAGGGCTTGGGATAAAGTCTACCTAGCGTATAGTATTAGAGAGTGGAAGTAGAAAGAGCATAGGGCTTGAGAAAGAGCAGATGGATGCAGGACAGTAGAATCCAGAGTGCATGCGCTGTAAAAAGTGGGAGAGGGCAATCGTTGCACGCTTATCCTATTTTAAACCATCCGAAAAAATAAAACAGGAATGCCAATACAAAATGTCTCTATGCAAACATCTCGTTTCTAACTAAAAAAAAGCGAGATTTATTTAACAAACTCTGAAAACAACCATTTGCGCTAATGCCACTGAAAATTGATTTTGTCTTTTCGTAGAGTTGGCCAAATTTAGTGCCTTTGCATCATCTGTTTAGAATTATCATTCTCAATTAGAGCCGGATGAATTCTCTCCCGATGCTTTTTTGCCAGGGTCGTGAGGTGAATTTGACATCATTCACCTGCCACTTACTGGAGTTTAAGCTCATACTGACATGTGCTGTATTGACACAGACATGCCACCAACACATACTCTCACACAGACACATTATCTCAGAAAGAAAGGGAGAAAGACATGGCATGCATTAAGCTTATGACAAAAAAACACAGGATGGATAAATACTTGTATAGAGAAATTAAGGGAAGTGCAAACACAATCCTGAAGCAATATTAGACTCAAGCATAGTGAGTAGAGCCAGATAAGTGATAGAATGCAAAAACCATCACAAAGCGGTTGAAATCAAACTACTGTATAATAGAAAGTAATCAATAGAAAGTAATCATCATAAACAGGTTTCCTACACCCCTGTCGGTGCAGTTAGTTAATCTACTGTGTTGCAGGACTGGTTGACTTTTTCATCTCTACAGATGTAAAGCACATGTAAATAAGTAGATTGTCCTCCAAGTTTACAAACCCTCATAATTCAAGAACTCCCAATTCACTTTCATTGACCAACAGTAAATTATCTCACACCCTATACCCTTTGAACCTTGACCTCTCACCTCAGACTCAATGGCCATATTTGAGAGGATCAGAACCTCACTGTAGCGTGTTTGTAATTAGCCTGCAGTCACCAACAGTCATTTTGATCCTAATAAGCATGGACACTGCAATGTCAGTTGTGGGTGGCCTATAGTGAATCAACTGAACCTTGACCTTTGGCACTCTGACCAGCGAGACAGTGGGCCAGTGGGCGGGCGGGAGTTTAACTTATTGCCTCTACTGATGGGATGGACTTGGTTCAGGGACCCGTTGTAAACCCCCCACTAATGCTTGCTACCTTAGCCATGCTATGTTAGCGCTACTGTAGCCATTTAAGCCTAGCCCCTTCAAAAGTCAGACCAGAAGATCCACACAGGTAAGGGGTCTAGGTGGGAGGATATCCGGGGATATGATGTGGAAGTTGGGAAAGGGGTTGATCTGTGTGGGTGGTTGTGATTCCACTGATTGGATGGAGTTGGTTCAGGGACCCATTGTAAACCCCCCTATAACAATGGCTACCTTAGCCATGCTATGTTAACGCTACCCTAGTCATTTTAGCCTATCCCCTTCAAAAGTCAGACCAGAGGATCCACACAGGTAAGGGGTCTAAGTGGGTGGGTATCCAGAGATATGATGTGGATGTCTGTGTGGGTGGTTGTGATTCTCTCTGAAATCTATGGCTTGTGGGTTGCGAACTGTTGTAAGCTGATGAATACTGGCCTAAAATATTTTTATTTTACATTATTTTACATTCTGGGACATTTGCATTTGATCTTTACACTAGATGAAAGAGTGCCCCCCTTACTAGCAATCCAAATCCACTGGACCACATGGACTGATCCTGCTCAGCTTCTGGGGCAAGCCAGCATTGGGAGGCAGTGTGCTATGCTGGTTTTCTAGAGTTATAAAATAATATGGTCCTATATGCTACCATACAATCGACTAAACATGGATAAAATGAGGATAAACAATGTGTCATGTCAATGCTCTTACCTGTAATGGAAAAATCCTGTAGCACTCAGCACTCACACACAGCAAATATTGTATGATCGTCATGTGTCCTCTCCATGTGGGAATTCACTCGTTAAGTCCTGAGAAAAGCTCTTAGCTATCAAGTTAGCTCTCCTGTGTTGTTGTCTGGGTTGAGCGGCATCTGGTATGCCACTGGTCTCTGGCCAGTGATTGGCCTTAAACATCTCCAACACACAGACACACTGCGTTTGGTGTGGTTTTTTCTCAGGAGCTAGAAGCATGGACCGTGACACGGAATGGGAATGAGGGACCCAATTAGACTGAATTTCTCTGAGCTGTGTGTGGGTGATTATTTCGAGACTTGTACGTATGTATGTGTGTGTGAGGGAGAGAGAGATAGAGAGAGAGCAAGAAGATAGAGCAGGTAGAGAACATAAGCTCTGACCTTTCCATCTGATCCAGGCTTTGGCTGTTGCTTGAGTCATGGAGCTCTCTTCTGAATCATGAACCAACCAGTAAAAACAAAACTCTCTTCTGTCTTCTTTCTAATTTTTTGCCCTCTTTCCACTTCTCTCTCCCTCCGATTTCAGATCGAACTGTGAGTTCAGATCTGTCATTCTCATTAAAAGCAAGTCTGATAAGTCTTAGGGATGCATCCGCCCTACACACAACATTTGTGTGCTTCCTGTCTGTAAGCTTAGTTTCAGCTTAGCTTTTACTGTGGTCTTTATACAACCCCATTTCCATGAGATTTGGGACGCTGTGTAAAATGTAAAGAAAAACAGAATACAATGATGTGCAAATCATTTAAAACCTATTTTCAATAGAAAATAGTACAAAGACAACATATCAAATGTTGAAACTGAGAAATATGCCACCTTTGAATTTGATGCCAGCAACACGTTTCTCAACGTAAAATTGCAAAGAGTTTGGGGAGCTCATCATCTTCATTACATAATATCATTTAAAGATTCAGAGAATCCAGAGAAATCTCTGTACGCAAGGGACAAGGCCGAAACCCAATATTGGATGGTCGTGATCTTCAGGCCGTCAGGTGGCACTGCATTAAAAACAGACACGATTCTTTAGTGGAACTCACTGCATGTCTGTGAACATAATACTTTGCTGCATCCACAAATGCAAGTTAAGACTCTACCATGCAAAGAAGAAACCATATATGAACAAGATCCAGAACCGCCTCTGCCTTCTCTGGGCCCGAGCTCATTTAAGATGGACTGAGGCGAAGTGGAAAACTGTCCTGTGGTCTGACAAATCAAAATTTGAAATTATTTTTGGGAATCATGGCCTTCACAAAAGCACATTTGTGAAGGCTCCATCAATGCTGAACAATATATACAGGTTTTGGAGCAACAGATGCTGCCATCCAGACAACGTCTTTTTCAGGGAAGGCCGTGCTAATTTCAGCAAGATAATGCCAAACCACATTCTGCACGTATTACAACAGCATGGCTCTGTACTAAAAGAATCTTGGTGCTAAACTGGCCTGTCTACCCTCTAGACCTGTCACCCAATAAAAAGATTTGGCGCATTATGAAATGAAAAATACGACAAAGGAGACCCCAAACTGTTGATCAGCTGCAATGCTATATCAAGCAAAGGTGGGAAAACATTTAACTTTCAAATCTACAGCAATTGGTCTCCTCAGATCCCAAATGTTTACGGAGTATTGTTAAAAGAAGAGGTGATGCAACACAGTAATAAACATTCCCGAAACATGTTGCTGGCATCATATTCAAAATGGGCATATATTTTTCCAAAAACAATAACATTTCTCTGATTCAACATTTGATATGTTGTCTTTGTACTATGTTCAATGAAATATAGGGATAAATGATTTGCACATCATTGCATTCTATTTTTATTGCCAACTTTTTTGGAAACGAGGTTGTATAACCTTATCAAACAAATTATAATATTTTTTTTTATTCCAAATACAGCGTATTTCACACACAGTTGTGAAGATGCTACAATGATTCTCTTGTTCAGGAAATGGCAGAAGAGTGACTCACAAACAAAAATAGGCGTACGATCCTCTGAGAAGGCAGCAAACGTTCAGTGACTCTTGCCCTACGGTGTGTTGCGAATCCGACAGCTTCCCTCTGTTTCGGTACGACAGAGTGTTCTTTTGTGTCACTCCTACACTAGACCAAGCCAAACACGGAGGATGTGTTGTGTCCATTGCACGGCTCCAGTTTGAGTGTTGAAGGAGGTTGAGAAGGCGACAGGCTGCTTGCGCGGGTCATGATTGCATCACTACATTGTCTCGTCATGCGAACTCAGCCACTTTATCCGCATGTTATTATCGTCATCACTCCTTTGTGTGTGTATATGTTTCAGTAGCTGTGCGTGTGTGCCTCTGTGTGGAGGTTTGTGTTTATCTTCCAGTGTGGTTTGTACCAATTTGTGTCTATATGTGTACCCTTGTGATTTGGGATACATTTTGTCCAAAAACCAAATGTGGAGACACCATTTAGGCTTTTCTTTTACACCTGTTACATTAGGTTACTGTGTGTTTGTGTGTAGCCAAGCAACTGATGCCTCACGCATGCTTTGCCGTTGTTCCGAGGCCAAAACCGCCAATAAATAGGAGCAAGTAAGAAAAACCCTCACACACACATACACACTCTGAGTCGAGGTCGGGTCTAGCATTTAGAGGGAACCATGAATCCAGGAGAGCTTTGTTGCATTTATTCCTCCCACTCTGGGCCTCTGCCTTTACCATGCAGAATAGTGGAGTGCCATTCTGTAACTTTGCACAGCTGGCTTAGCATTTATTTTTACAATGGGAGTGTATGACTATTGAACAAATTTATGTTGTGTCATGCTCTGTAAAGTAGACTTTGTATATGTGTAAGAGCGTGCTGTTACAGAAGCAAGCACACATGTCGAGCATTAAAGGGAAAGTGAGAAGAATTTGAGGATTAAATACAAAAATGTAGGGGATATGTTCTAAACATTTAGCTCATAAAGTGAGCTACACAGCTAAATTGTAAATGCAAGAGGAGGCAACTCGAGTGTACATGAGTACTATTTCACAAAGAAATATTTATTGTATATTTTATTTATTGGTCTGTTTGGGTCTATTTAATCTGCATGTTGTTGCCATGTGTTGTATCCTGCATCAATCATATGAGTATGTGAGCTGGAAGAATATTGTACACACTTGTACTGTACAATTTTTGAACATTACAGCATTACAGTATGAGCCATGACCCTACTAAGCCACACCACCACATCAAAGTTTCTCCAGGAACCTGTAACTGTATTCAGCAAGGACAGATTCCTTATTCTACAACATGTTGGTAAAATTAAGCATAGTGACTGGTTACTCGGTACTCGGCTATAGCCTCATACGTACGACCACAGCACAAATGTGATTTGAAAAAAAGTTGTTTACCATGCCCTATCATGTACAGTTGCTTCAATCAACCCTTCATCTAACTAATCTAGCAATGGTTACTGAAGAAGCAGTTTCTTGAGGATCTCTATGGTTATCACAAATTCTGAGACTGGGTAAAAAGGTGATGGCAAACAGGAACCGTGTCCACAAGGGCATAAAGCAACTTGACATTTTCTGCTCCCTGCACCACTTTACAGCCCCTGAATACATATCACTTCAAGTCTGAAAGAACTTCTTAATCCTTTGGTATTTATCATAAGGCCACACTGTCGCCACCAATTATTTCAATAGTATGATTTTTAAAAATGAAATAGGTCCTTTTTATTTCTTAATATGGCACAATGTAAGATGATGATTACTTAACAAAGTCAGCATAGTTGAATACTGGTTTCTGATTGGATAGAAAAGCATTCTCTAATAACTTCAATTGTAATCTATTTAGGTAACCTAGAATTCTTGTTTTTTTTACCCTACATCTGGTCGATGTGATGGCTGAAAGGACAAGAGGAGACTTAGTTGTCTGATGGTGGCAATGTTGTGCAATAATACACATAAGAACCATTATGTCACATTCTTTTTCTAGAGTGACCCTGAGCCCAATCAGACACTGCAACTGAGACTGAAGTATTCAGAATATCATATTTATTCTTGCTCTCATTGGAAAATATGTGTTAAAGTATATCTGAGCCCCTGGAGAAGGATTTGCTTATTTGTCTCAGAAATGGGAAGCAGGCCTTACTTTATTACCCAGGGAGGAATCCACCACAGTGACCTGAAGATGAACATGTCAGTTTAAGAGACCACTTCACCTTTTTCTTTCCTTTCCAAAAAAGTTGAAAAGGAAAGTTTTGAGTGAGGAACAGAAACGTTCAATTTGCAGTGGTCTCTTAATTTTAACCCTTCTCTTCCTCACTCAAAACCTTCCTTTTCGACTTTTTTGGAAAAGAAAGAAAAAGGTGCAGTTGTCTCTTAATTTTTTCCGGTACAGTTTATTACGGCCAAGAAAATGTAATTTTACAGTATATTACTGCCACTTTCTTTCCTTTGAAATATAATTAAATGTGCCTTACTGAATTACAATTCCTGCACTATTCTATAATTTTAGTTGTAATGGAAATGAGTCAAGCATAGAATAGGCCGATTAGGACTCTAAATATAGAGCCAAAGAAGGCCAATTTCAGATATTTGAATCCGATTTATGACTATTTTACACATACCTTTCTGATATACCCAGTACAGTGTACTTCCTCTGAAAATGGCAGACTCATACTCATACTCAGAGTAAGGCCATAATCAGCAAAAAATCTGAAATATTATGTAGGCTACTATTGATTGTGGATAATCAATACATTTCTTCTACTATTCTGAGCAGATTTACTCACTGCTATTGATACAAAAGGCACGTAAATGTTGTTGGGAATAATTGTTATAGCTTCAACCATTTACATTGCCCTCAAAAAGTATTCAGACCTCTTCACAGTCTCTACATTTTGTTGTTTTATTGACTTATTAGACTTAGAAATATACCTAATAATTGCAGTCAATCTACAAACAATACCCCATAATAACAAAGCGTAAAACAAGTGTGTGCACGTTTTTGAAAATAAAAGACGGAAATATGTAAATACAGTACATTTGGAATGTATTCAGTCTCCCTCATAATTTCCAAATCGTGTTACGTTTCAGCCTGATGTTAAAATTCAGTAATTTATTAAGTGGTTATTTTCCTTTTTTTTTCCTCTGGAATTTCTTCTTGCAGTGAATGTTGTTGAGCACAGCACAGGGGTCTCCTCTCCATCTCTTCTTTCCTCCCCCCCTCCTCTTTTCCTATTCCCTCCTCTCCATCTATTCTCTCCTCCTATTCCCTCCCCTCCATCTCTTTCCTTCCTCACTTCCTCTTCCACTATCTCCACCTCTTCTTTCCTCCTTGTTCAAGGGGGTTTGGGGACTTGGGGGAACTGTCTGTGTGGTTGGACAAGATGATTTTGAGGTCTGATTATAATTGGTGTTGAGGTGTGTGTTTGTACAGGTGCTGGTCATATAATTAGAATATCATCAAAAAGTTGATTTATTTCAGTAATTCCATTCAAAAAGTGAAACTTGTATAATGTATACATTCATTCCACACAGACTGATATATTTCAAGTGTTTATTCCTTTTAATTTTGATGATTATAACTGACAACTAATGAAAACCCCAATTTCAGTATCTCAGAAAATTAGA
>JACXGI010003532.1:0-61645 GCA_016801175.1 Esox masquinongy | reverse complement strand
TATACGGAGACTTGATTACACACAGGTGGATTCTATTTATCATCATTAGTCATTTAGGTCAACATTGGATCATTCAGAGATCCTCACTGAACTTCTGGAGAGAGTTTGCTGCACTGAAAGTAAAGGGGCTGAATAATTTTGCATGCCCAATTTTTCAGTTTTTTATTTGTTAAAAAAGTTTGAAATATCCAATAAATTTTGTTCCACTTCATAATTGTGTCCCACTTGCTGTTGATTCTTCATAAAAAATTACAGTTTTATATCTTTATGTTTGAAGCCTGAAATGTGGCAAAAGGTCGAAAAGTTCAAGGGGGCCGAATACTTTCGCAAGGCACTGTATGTTGCCAATCTTAAAATGCCTTTGGTAGAGAAAAAGGATTTTCGCATTTTGTGTAAAAAATATACAAAATGCAAATCAGGTCATCCCTAACCTGTTTGTTGTCAATGCCCTCACCTGTGTTCCTGATCACTGTCCTTATCTAAGTTTCTCCTTACTAATTGTATCTTGTCGATCGTAGCTTTTCATTTCCGTTCTTTTGTGACCATGTTCTTTTGTTGTCTTGTTTTAGTTTTGTTATTAAAGTCCTCCATTGTTTCTGCGCCTATTTCAAGAGCAGCCCTTAACTCAATTAGTGATACTGCAAAAAAACTAGGCATCATTTTGGCAAAAAATAT
Organism: Esox masquinongy; assembly: GCA_016801175.1. Lineage (NCBI taxonomy): Eukaryota > Metazoa > Chordata > Actinopteri > Esociformes > Esocidae > Esox > Esox masquinongy. The sequence goes on along the minus strand of JACXGI010003532.1, from coordinate 60,970 downwards.
AGAAAATAGTCTATGCTTTTGTTTTGTCAAAATCAGACCATTGCATTGCTCTTCTCTACAGGCACCAAGATAAACTTAGAACAATTATATTAGTGCAAAATATGTCTGCAATAAAAAAGACTATTATTCCACCACTGCCCTCTCTATACTTGCAGCTGTTTAAGGACATGGCTGATTTGAAGGTAATGAAATATACGAAGCCTTACATTGATTTGCTTTTCATACCTATATGTAAGCTACGGTTACAAGCTGCAAGCCTTTTACTGTTCCAAGAATTTCGAAACAAATAGCTGAACGCAGGGCTTCCTCTCCCGTTGAACTCTATTGTTGCGGAATGATCTGCTGAATCATGTCAGAGACGCAGACTCAGTCTTAACCTTTAAGTGTTAACTGAAGACTCGTCTCTTCAGTAGGGTCTATGATTAAGTAAAGTCTGGCCTGAGGGTGTGAAGGTGAACGGCAATGTGCTGGATTTACAAACCATCCTCACTGTCTTTGCCTGGCGGGCTTTCATCTCCATGGGGATATTCTCTCTCCAATACTATTACAAGAGCTGAGTCACTGACTTACTCGTGTTACCCCATGCCATTCCTAACGCTTTTGCGATGGTAGAGAAATCTGTGGTGAACTTGGTAGGTGTCCTTTTGGTGGTCTGGGGCATCGCCATGTGGGAGCAGCTTTTGCCTTATCTGTGGATATTATAAGGCCACTTTGTTTTCCTAGACCAATTTGCTTTTGCCTGATGATTCCACTTGGTCGTCTCTGTCCAAGTCCACCTGGTTGTCCCTGTCCAGGTCCACCTGGTCGTCCCCGTCCAGGTCCACCTGGTCGTCCCTGTCCAAGTTCACCTGGTTGTCCCTGTCCAAATCCACCTGGTCGTCCCTGTCCAAGTTCACCTGGTCGTCCCTGTCCAAGTTCACATGGTCATCCCTGTCCATGTTCCCCTGGTTGACCCTGTCCAAGTTCATCTGGTCGTTCCTATCTAAATCCACCTGGCCATCCCTATCTAAGTTCCCCTGGTCGACCCTGTCCAAGTTCATCTAGTCGTCTCTGTCTAAATCCACCTGGCCATCCCTATCTAAGTTCCACTGGTCGACCCTGTCCAAGTTCATCTGGTCGTCCCTGTCTAAATCCACCTGGCCATCCCTATCTAAGTTCCCCTGGTCGTCCCTGTCCAAGTCCACCTGGCCATCCCTGTCCAAGTCCACCTGGCCGTCCCTGTCCAAGTCCACATGCTCGTCCCTGTCTATGTCCAGAGGTCCAGCTGTCTGTGGTGCTGATCTGGATTCTGCCAGACTCTGAACACAGCCCACTTGTGTTTATTGACCAGTTGGTCACCTGAATGTGCAAATATATTGATGTGGCTTTAAAAGGTCATGTACTGTTATAATCTTCACCAGGCACAGCCAGAAGAGGACTGGCCACCTCTCAGATCTTGTCTCTTTTCTAGCTTTCTTACCCTACTAGGTTCAGACCCTACTAGGGTGATAATCCTAGCCATTGTATAGCCATTTCTTGTAGTTGCGTTGTCTATGATATTTAATTACAACATTAGATATCATATATGAATAAACAACATTCAACAATGGCCAATATGTCATTTCTATTGTTTGCAGTTTTACAGAGTGGTGAATGAATACTCTGCTAACAAGGCATATCCGGGAGTCCAGGGGAATATAACAAGCATACCTGTGTTATGATTCCACTGTTCACATAGAGAACTAAGACTTCTGATGGTTGATTAATGCTTGAATGTAATCTCTGATAACAAGTAAGGCGCTATGAATGAGGCCAAGTGGATGCTTTGAATAAAGCCAAGTGAAGGCTATGAATAAAGCCTACAGTAGTGAACGTTATGAAAAAGCCAAGTGAATGCTATGAATAAAGCCAAGTTATCGCTATGAATAAAGCCAAATGAACGCTATGATTAACACCTTGTGAATGCTACAAATAAAGCCAAGTGAACGCTATGAATAAAGCCAAGTGAACGCTATAAATAAAGCCAAGTGAATGCTATGAATAAAGCCTAGTGAACGCCATTAATTAATAAAGACAAGTGAATGCTATGAATACAGCCTAGTGAACGCTATGAATAAAGCCTAGTGAACGCTATGAATAAAGCCAAGTGAACGCTATGAATAAAGCCAAGTGAACCCTATGAATACAGCCAAATGAACGCTATAAGTAAAGCCTAGTGAATGCTATGAATAAAGCCAAGTGAACACTATGAATAAAGCCTAGTGAACGCTATTAATAAAGCAAAGTAAACGCTATTTCACTAACAGAAAGGTGCGTGAAAGGGACTGACGTGCGTTTAGCCCCCACTAGACTCCTGGTGGGGAGCCATGCTCATGTTCCTCTATCCTGCTGGGTTTACTGTATTTCCTACACTTACAGTGGAGAGTACAGTGAATGGAATGGCCAATTAGGTTACACAGAAAGAAAGAAATGGAGGGAAAGATAATAGAGGGAGAAGAAAATGAGGAGAGTGAGTGAGAAAGAGAGAGGTGATGAGAAAAAAGAAAAATAATAAGGGCCTTACACTGACAGGCTAGATGCTGGGGAAACGCTAGGGTTGAGCGGGAGGAGAGGACAGGTAACAAACAAGTCAGCAGGGAAGAAAAGGCATGTGTGTGTGTCCCCTCCGGCTCTACAGACTGCCTGACATTGGCCTTCCTCTGAGAAATAAACAGTCACCATAGACACAGTTTTTGTACCCCCCTATTTGACAGAGTCAAGGTTTGAGATATATTTCCGGCACACAAAATTTGGCCACGAAGCATAAGAGAAAAAGTACAACAAATTAATTCTGTTGTACACAGCTATGAGGTCTTAATATGACAATTACCTCGCTTGTTTCTACACTAAACCATTGCGGATCTATGTACTGTATACGTCTTATGGATTGCGATAAACAACCACCAATTTTATACATCATAATAATTCATTTAAAACTTAGTTATCCTTCCAATCAAGGAAGGTCCTGCCAGCCACCCCATAAAATGTTGTTGCCCCCTATTTGGTTGGGAACCCCTGTATTAGAACACCTGATTAGAGACAGACTGGGAAAAAAAAAAAATACCTTCTGTTGTTTTTACTGCTTATCTATTGGCACAAGACGCTACCTTTCATGGTAACAGAATCAGAATCACACCCACACACCCACACACAGTCATATGCACAAACTCATACACATTCACCCATGTGCTATCACTTGATTCGCAGGCACACATTTTTCTCTGACCATCTCTCACTTTCTCTGTCACTTTCTCTCTGGCTCACTCTCTTCACAGCTAGTGTTAAGTCAAACACCCCATCGGTTCTGAATCTGCTCAACCACTGCTACCTTTCCAAGCCACCTAAGGTACTACAGGAGACCTTTACAGGCTTCTGATTGTTCTCTCCTGTGGCTTAATAGTCCTCTATTAAACCAACACCTGCTGTACTTCTGGGAGTTTTTGTGCCATTTAATCTGAAGTGAAAGTAAATGACCTTTAAAACATTGAAAAACTTTTCTTCGACCAATTCTAAGTTCTTCCATTCATCTCAAATCAATGGCAATGCGTTGACCAACAGAGTAGCCTATGCTTAGCTTCGTTAACTGAGACTGGGTGCCAGTGACACTTCCTCTCTCCTCGTCTCTCATGCTCTCTTACTTTTTTGCTGTTCCTCCTTTTCTCCCATCTCCCTCAGTCTCTCCTCAGTATTCAACTCGCTCTTCATATTCCTCTACACCTCCTCATCAGCTGAAGCAAACAGTGTTCTCATCAAAGACTCCATCACTTTGATCAGGCCTTCAAAGCCTCTCCTCTCTGTCATCAAAGTGCACGGGGCTGGGGAGCGTATCGGCTGGGGAGCCTTCTGCCCTCTGGTAAAACTACAGCAAAACCTCTAGGCTGAAATGCATTACAAATAGTTAATTACTGCACAGGTCTGGGAGAGTCAAGATTGGCTTCCAAACCACGCCACACGTCCTGTATAGTGCACTAATTTTAACCAGGCCCCATTAAACTATGCCAAAAGTACTGTGCTACTGAGAAAGGGTTCTCATTAGAATTCCTCCTGCTAGTAAACGTGCGGAGTAGGTGCGGTGAGATCTTACAGAGTGGACTGAATGTCAGTGTTAAGAAGTGGACACATTTGAGTGCAAAGATTGTTTGGCTTAGAGACTCTTAGGAAAGAAGAAAATATGGAGGAGAGAGAGTGGGGGGGGCAAACAGAAGAAAGGGAAGTAAAGGGAGGGGAGAGAGAGAAAAAACAGGTAGTGGAACGAAAAGCTATGGACATTGGGTGACAAGATAACCTACACTCTAAATGCAGGGAAGCACCCTTATAGTCCTGAACTTCCCATAAGATGTTGTAGCATTTAAAATGGAATTATAGAAAATATTAATAAAAAAATGCTTATGACGTATCCAACCCAATATAACTGACAGATCGCAAAATGGACGCCAGCACAAAGCACAGCAGAGGTGACAACTTAGGGATCCAGAGGAAGGACTCTGCAATAGGGGATTTATATAGGTAGTATGAATGAAGAATGTTCCACCATAAATAGTGGAATCACGAAGCCACAACCCCCTTCCTGGGTGTCCTCTCCTCCCATTCTGTCATCCCGCCTTGCCTGTGTTTTATAAAAGACACAAACCCCCATGTAATGTATCAAGTGCACAAAGCGATATTACCACTGATTCTCTTCTGTTGAAATATAAGACAGTGTCACCTAAGGCTGCCACCCTAATGAGTAAAAGGAATGGAAATAAAAAGGAGAAAGAGAAAAAGAGTGGAAAGAGAAACGAGAGATAGAGGAGAGAAAGTGATGCACTGGAGTACTAGAGAGAGAAAAACAGAGTGTGAATAATGGAGAGAAAGGGACTCCAGAGGAAAAGTATCGTCTGCATGTGAATGAGTCTCTCCCGGTGGGATCTCTCTTTCTCCCTGTCTTCTCTTCCTCTCTTTCTCCCTGTCTTCTCTCCATCTCTTTCTTCCTGTCTTCTCTCCCTCTCTTTCAGATAAATTAATGATCTTGGGAACACAGAGCAGAGGCTCTCTCCTCTTTGGCAAAACACATGGTCCTCATATTCGCACAGGCCTCTCTACGCCTTTCTCGCTCTCTCTGTTTCTCTCCTGTTCTTTGTACTCTGTAAGATATTAAATAGCTTTGTGGTCTCCTAGGGCAATCTGAGTCACATCCGTTTGTTAAAACGCTGTTATTTGATTGTCAGGGCTCAAGCTTGGCGGGCTGGGCCATGCCGCACAGCGTCTGCTGAAAGGACCATAATCAGGGAACAAGAACGAGAGATTTCGATTAAAAAAGGAGCTACGGATTGAAATAGAGAGGGAAACAGGGAGATGCAGAGTACGGGGAGAGAGGGAGAAGAGGGAAGGAAAAACGAGAAGAAAAGAAAGTGAAGGAGGAAAGAATGTTGAAAGCAGGTGATTACATGCGTGCCACCCACTGGCTCCCTCCGTAAAGGATTAGCATAGAAGAGAGGACAATCTAGCACTGCGGGCCAGCAGAACAGGAACAGACCAACAGATGATAATCAGAGCGGCATTCAAACGCATTATTGTTCAATTGCACTCATTATTTCCTTTGTAGGAATATCAGGCTTCTCATATGGGACTGCTTGGTAGAATGGCACCCATGTAGAAAATAACAATGTGCTAAGAAAAATAAAGCTCTCTCTGCGGGTTGGATATAAGCCGTTCTAAACTATTTAAGTGAACTAAAAGCACACCTTTTATTTAAAAAAAAAAAAGAGTTGAGGGGGGGGTTCAGTACACTACAGTGAAGACGGGCTCGAATGTATCATTCGACGACACCAGCTGCCTGTGAACCTTCTAATGAACACGGATTTAGAAGCCCCATAACCATTTCCCTACTGTTTCATCCCAACAATATTTTCATTACTAGATATGTAAATCCCTTTATTGAAATGGCAGCGTTTTTCGGCAATGCCAAACCGACCTGTGCCTTGCCTAACCCATAGATGGTTTTATTGCAATGGTATTCTCTCCTCTCTCTCTCCCATCTCCATAGCCCTCTATCCTAGCTGCAGTATACAGTAGCTGGTACAGTCCTGTACAGTTAGCGTTAAATGTTCACATGCGGCTGTTTATAAAGTCTAATAGGCGTGTCCCGGAGGCTCTGTAGCAGAATACAGACATGGAGATTGGGTTTGAGCTGCATTGGCTGAGACAGTCACACACTCAAATACACGCACGCACGAACACACACACACGCACGCACACTCACATACACACAGCAGTCAGTACAACTCCTACCTGCCGCAGAGCTGATAAGTGAGGCTGGGCGCTGGGGCCAGGATGGAGGTCTGCATGCTTCAATCCAATAGTGTCACTGTATAACCCAATATACTTCATGTATACATGTGTCAGGAAGGCTGCAGTTCCCAGTGGGATGTAAACGTCTGTCCAAGTTCCTACAGTAAAGTGTTTACTATATGCACATTCTAGACTAGCCAAAATGGCCGACTGTGCTCACTATTACAATGAAGTATGCTGATGAATAACCACGTATTCAACACTACTGTTGTATAATGGAACATACATTTTTCCACATTATGTTACATTTCTCCAAACCTGGGTCAGGGTTCATTAGAGCTTTGTGAGCAATAAATGTATCTGATAGTGTGGGATGTTTCACAGCTATAGTGACTTTACAGTACAATGTAGATCATGCACACACATGCCAAGTATTCAGGACTCTTGACCCAAAAGAAGCCTTTGAGAGAGAGCATACAGTATTTGACATTTCATTATATTATTGTGGAGTGAGTCTGTGATACATTTGATTTGTAAGTGAGAAAAGTGTATCTCAGGGGTCTCAAACCTTTTAAAGCATGAGAGCTACTTAAAAAATGTTGCAAGTTACTCTTTTTTGCTTTAAATGAGGCACATACTTTCTTCCCCTCTTCTCTGCCACTTCCTCTAAGTCCATAGTGTACACACGTTATGCAATGTTTTCTGTCAATATACCTGGTAAAATAAGCCCATATGAAATCTTTAAGCTTTTTCCTGTACTCTGTCCTGAGTTAGATTTTTCTATGGATTTATTAAAATTGCAAGTACTGTAGGCCTATTCACAGAATTAAAAAAATGTCCATGTCAATGATTAAATAACATCAGAACCCTTATAGTAAATCTGCACTTCAGTTTTTCTCAATTGCTAAGACACGTTTAAAGAAACTGAGGGCAAGTTGATTTCCATTATAACATAATGAGCAAACTTTTTATGCCAACCGTTAAAGAACTTTCTACAAAAACAATCCAAGTTGCGTAATTACTTTTAAATGAAATGAAAATATTGACAGCTGATACAAACAACTCCCTGGAATGTGAATCTATTCTGCACATATACAAAACCTATTTGCACAATCAATCAATCAGCAATCAGAACAAATTCATACATAATAAAAGTCACCTATGAGTTGCTATTTGCAAGAATGGACCAAGCAGGGGGATTTGATGAGAGACTCAGATGTGTGTGGTGGTGGAGTAACTCCAAGTGAAATACAAAGACCTATTGTTTTACATGAAATGATTGCAGCAATTATTGACCATGGGGTCAGTCATGGTTTGTCCATGAATGAGACTTGGCAGTGGGTCCATCCTAATGTCACCAAAAAAACTGTGGCATAAATATTAAGGATATTTAATGGCAATGGGTAAGTTACAATGCTACACCTCATTGTATAGAGTAAAATATACGTGTAAAATATATTTTTAAAATATATTTTTGAAATTGTTTAAGCATGAAATCATTAGCTTGGTGTATTTTATTCTCTGTATATGCAGCATTGGAAAAGGAACAAACTGTAAAGCCTTTTCAAAACAGCCCATACTGTAATATGTTAACTAGCCTTTTAGTGTACAATCTATAATTACAGTTTAAACAAATGGCTCATACGTACATATGAAAGATGGTTAACCATGCTACGGTATATTAACAATTGTAAAAAGTATTTTTTGGGCCACTGAGAAAATGTTTAATTAAACCTGCTTTGGAGGTTTTGGGGTAGTGGGGTGGAGAAGTAGCTCACTTCTTGCAGTGTCCAGTAATATTGTTTATGACAGTTTGCAGTGGAACATGTACAAACTGTGTGTTCTTTACAGAATAGTTTAGCAAACTGCATCCAAGAGGCCACCCCAAGATGAAGCCCCCCTCCTCGGCAAAGTGTTCAGTCTTTTGAGTTTGATTACTCCCTCAGCTTCTCCCTTTGCACTTCTCTTCTGTTGAAAACGCTGACCAGGGCCTAAGTACTTATGAGTACATTCCCACTGTCTCTCCGCATTATACGATCATATTGTATTTACCATTCAGGTTTTTTTTTATAAATTATGCTGATAGTGACTTTATAAATTGCTCTACACAGTAAACAACAACGGTCACATGATTGGTTGCAAGATCCAGGGTAAGCAGGTTTTCAACAGTGTCATGTATTCATGTTAAAGGCAAGTGCATGAAAAAGCTTCACTTCCGACTTGGCGTCATACACTAGACTATACTTACAGTAATCATATAGACAAGCTTGCACTACCAGTAAACATCAACGTGTCTATATACTGTATACATATATAGAATATGGTAGTGGTGATATTTGTGAGCTATCCCTTTAAGAGTCATCATTAGCTGTAAAACACAGAATATGCCCAGGCTAAGTGTGATTTTGGCTTCACCCTCTCTTGCACGTTCTTCTCTTTCTCTCACTAACCTTCCACGCGCTCTCTCTGAGTCAGTCAGTCACAGAGTTTATTTTTTATTTAGATGAACCATTAAAGCCATGAGAACTCAGGCCAAGAGTGATTAGCCAGTCCTGGTACCATGTTCTTTCTGCATCTCAAATGGCACCCTATTCCATATAAAGTATTCTAATTTTGATCAGAGCTTAAAGGGCACAATGTAGGTGATACGGTGCCATTTGGGAGCCAGGCTCTGTTGTAATGAGCCCAACAAAACCAGAAAGTGCTGCAGTCATGATAGAACATTCCCATCAGGAATGCGCAGAAATGCATGACATTTCTGTTTCAGTTATTTAAATTAAAGTTTTGTATTGGATGGCATTGTATGGCATTATTTTGCACGTTGTAGACATATTTAAAAGAAGGGAACATGTAGTAATATTTTATTTGCAATTATGTCAGGTTTGATTCTTATGGTGTGAATGTCAGGCTGCCCTTGCTCTGCTGTTCCATTTGGTTGGGTGATACCTGGAAGTGTTTGGCAGACTCCGCTGAATGATATTTCTTTGAGCAACATCACAGAAAATGATATCAGTAAGATATAAGACTTTGGCGTTGTACAGTCACAAACAGTATTAGTGCTTGTGCCTTGATTTGTTTCACATTGTTATGGCGTTAACTACATCACCAAAACAGAGACAAAAGAGTGCTTGATGATTCAGTATTCTTAGTTGATGCGGAAATTGACCCACTACGTTACTATACTTTCTGCATCTATGTCAAGTTGCTGACTACCCTTAACAAAAAAACTTTGAATAACGGTCAACGTCTTTTAAGGCATTCTTTTATATAGTTTTGATGGTCAAGAGAGCCCTTGTTCAGAAGGGCTGGCCACTGGCAGCAATTTGTCTTCAAGTAAGTTCTCCTGTAGCTCCTATGCTACTTTACATCACTATTAAACTGGAAATCCATAAATTATCAAACTCAATTTCAAGATGGTCCCAAAAGTATTTTTCAGAGGTGGAAAGAAAACACTTAGTTAAGGTGTCCCTCATTAACAGAATGGTTTACAGGTAACTTGAAGCTTGATTCTCTGGTTTCTTTGGTTCCTTTTAGGTGCCATTGATTTGTTTGATAGCTTTTTTATCTGTCAATTTAGTTTTTGTATTTGCTTCATATAATTGAGTGGATTTGCTGTGATAGGTTTTGACTGGGCTCATCTGTCTAAGAGATGTTGGTATCAGTTTGATGTCCTTGCTGAAATTAAATTTAAAAAAGGCTTTTTAGCTGGCCAGAGGAGGTACAGAAGACATATTTTCATTTGATCATCCTGTTGTTCTAAAAATTGGCTTCTGAGGTTTATAATTTCCTCTTAATCATTTCAGACTTCCACTAATGAAATATGTATCAAAGTCCATTAAACAAATCACATTTCCTATAGCTGCAGGATTATTTTCCTGCTGTGTGAAAATGCACCGCTCAAATTTAGAGACAGCATCTGCAAGTATCTACACACATGCACACACACACACAAAAAAAACACACACACACTTGCCTCTAAGCTCTTCCTATGTCTTCTGTCCTAAAGTTGGTTTTCTCTCAACTTTCTCCAAGACAACAACGTTTGTGCTCACTCAAGGAGAAGAGAACTGTTTTATGTCAAGATAAATTGCCTTCTGTTCGTCCTCTAGAGCTCACTTTTTGTTTATTTTCTCAATCTCGTTTTTCCTTTTGTCCTTTCGTCATCATACAGATAGGTGAGTAGGAATGAAAGAACGAAGGATAGGCAATGTAACAACTTATACATGCGTAGCTTATTTTCAGAGTAACAACAGATAAAATAAAAAAATAAAAAAAGTCTTCTTGTCTACAGATGATAGAGTGTATCACTTATATGCATAGAGTGAGGTACAAGTAGCAAGAATTGAACCAAACATCCTGACTCTCAGATTATTCGAAAAAAATACTCACCAACATAACATCTAACACTAGTCAAATTCCTTACACTTTATTTTCTACGGAAGACAAACAGTTAACGATGCTCAGTGACAGTATCCCGATAACTTGGCAGAAATATGAGGGAAGTCCGCTGCACTGTTCAAAACAACATTTGGTTAGTCTGAGAGCGTATGGTCAGTTCGACTGCTACTTTAATGATGGAAAAAACGTAGACACGGTCGTATTTGTGAGTATCTGTGTGTGTGTGTGTGTGTGTGTGTGTGTATTTCTATTCTCATTCATTTGACAGCTACGCCTTTGTACGCCTCCTCAGATTTTACTAGCAACCCATGTTAGTATGACAGCTGTCTTCCTGGAACTGTCCCGCATGACCCTGTTGCAGCACATAGGAAGAGAATAGAGAGTGAAACAAACAGAGGGACAGATAGAAAAATGATGACTGATAGAGAGACGGAACAGAGGTAAAAAATAATGACTGAAAAACATCCCTTATATTAATAGTTTCCCTTCATGTTGAAATAACATCACCTTACAGTTTGCATTAAAAAAAAACTAAAATGACCATCCACATACAGCTCACACACACAGTTTGGTCAGGGGGTTAGCTAAATATGAATAGAAGTCAGCTTGGCAGACCAAAAATCTGTTAGAGTTCAAGTCGGGGAGGCCAGAGCACTAGAGAATTGTGGAGAAATTCACCTCTCTGGAGCTACCAGACAGCTTTTCAAGGTCAGAACCATTCCTGGATCGATTGGAACAACACAAGGGGTTCCCTGAGGCAAGGCAACAGGTGGTAGACGTCTTGACACACTCCCATGGCTAACGTGTGTGTGTGTGTGTGTGTGTGTGTGTGTGTGTGTGTGTGTGATTGTGCATGCATGTCAGGCTACTGCCCACTGTAGCAGGACAACTCCCTCTCAATTCCCTTCTCTTCTAATGCTTCAATGACTGGTTCACTGGAGCCTCTGGACTAAAAGGGCTGAATAAGGCCCTCTTAGCAGGGTATAGGCTCCCCACTTTCTCTCTTCTGGGGCTCAACGGGATAAGGCTGGACAAGAAGCAGGGGAGTTTCCCAAATAGCTGGCTCCAATTTCTACCTAACAGCTAGGGCATGGGTATCTTGCGCTGATTTTTGACACCCAAACCAATGGAGGTCTGAGCCAATATTTCTCATAGAGGGATCAACTACATTTTCCTCACCTCCTGAGGGTCATACATTCTCTATAACTTATTCTCTCTCTACCTCACTGTACTTCTGCTCAGTGACAGTTTTAGTTTATAGTTGACTGTGTTAAAGTTGACAGACAAAAGTCTTGTTTTTTTAAAACTATTTTCTTACGGGGATAAGTTGGGTAAAACAAACATTTCTACATTTGGACCATAGCCTTTAACAATGTCTCATTCTAATGTTGGGGGCCCAAATGTCCTGAGACAGAGTAAACAAATGTACAGGTTTTCTGAGTTTGGAATCCAGATGTTTGCTGGTATTCCTGAGTAATTATAGCTGGTGATTGGGAATTAAACTGCCAAAAACCAATGTTTTTACATGTGGGGAACTTAGAGAGAGAAGGGTAGACAAAAACAGGATAAAGCTTTTGCAGGTATAGTTGAGGAAAGGATTGACTTGGACAAAAAGGGAATATAGGTTGAAAGACAACAGAGAGGATAGACAGATACACAGAGAGAGAGAGAGAGGGATACAGAGGTACAGAAAGACAGACAGAGCAAGACAGAGATAGACAAATAGGAGAGGCGAGAGCTTAACATGGCATCCTGGGGTAGAAAAAAGGTAAAGAGACAAAAGCTTGAAAAAACAAATCTGCTGTAAAAAGATAATGGATATTCTGCCTCTCAAGCTCACTGACACACTGGAGACTGTTCATGGTCACACACCCTCACTTGCACTAACACGCACGAACACACACACAATTCATGCTGCTGTACCATGTACATTCTGAACACAGGTCACTTTCTGTCTTGTTTCATAGCCAACATTTTGCTACACCCGTGAAACAAAATCTGATGTAGAGTATATATGTCAATTGCAACTTGAAACTGTTAACATCTGTGCTAGAGTGTATTTGTCTACTGCAACATGAAACTTTTAACATTTGGATGAAGAAATACATAATGTTTCTAGGATTGATGTTTACTGTAAATAGTGAACAATGAATTTGAACCGTATTGCATTTTTATCTGAACTTCATTCAAATACATTCAACATCTTATATTTCAAGAAAAGTAGTGAAAAGAAACCTACTGAATACAATAAAACACATTTTGATATTTTTTCTTCTTTATAAATGCCTATAAAAAAAGTTACATCCGTGGTGTTATGGGTCAAATTTGACATGGTATTAATTATAGGTTGTTTATGCAGAGAAATACATAAATAAACGTTGCCAAACAATCATGAATAACAACACTTACAACAAAACAAAAATAATAGTAATAAAATCCTATAATAATAGTATAATAATATTGTGTAATAATATTAAAATTTAGTTTCATGCCAAGAAAGTGTGTTTACTTAACTCAATTGTAGAGTGGCACGCAGAAGATATGATCCCACCCACACACTCCCACTGTCTCTTTCACTCACACACACACACACACACACACACACACACACGTACACATCTCCTGTCCCTCAGCTGTATAGCAGATTATAGGCGAGGGAGCTTTCTCATGCTCTCCTCAAAGTTTGCCTTTACTGAAGACACCACAGTTGGGTCATACTGTCCCATGACACAATACTGACACAATATTGGGTCATACTGTCCCATGACACAATACTGACACAATATTGGGTCATACTGTCCCATGACACAATACTGACACAATATTGGGTCATACTGCCCCATGACACAATACTGACACAATATTGGGTCATACTGTCCCATGACACAATACTGACACAATATTGGGTCATACTGTCCCATGACACAATACTGACACAATATTGGGTCATACTGTCCCATGACACAATACTGACACAATATTGGGTCATACTGTCCCATGACACAATACTGACACAATATTGTGTCATACTGTCCCAAATGTGATGCTGATGAGCACACTTCACAGGAGGAGTTAACTTGGACAAGGTCACTGGCACCTACACTTACAAACGGACAGCAATGACAGCAAGGTGGCCATTGGTCATCTTTTACAACATCTTGGATGTTTTGGTTTACAGTGCATTTATAGTGTGGACTGAAATAAATCTTGGGTGGAACTCTGCAAAGCCATACAAAAGGAGGCTCTTTCTGGAGGAGCTAGGAAGATGAGCCCTCATATTGAACAACAGTGATGTCTACCCCAAACCCCTGCCTCTGCCAATGTGGTGATGCAGCTTCAAGCCAAGGATGCAACTGTACCCATGCATCCAGCTGTGCCTATTGGAAACAAGAGGAAGAGATGCCAGTGCTGCCCTCACAAGGACAGCTTCATTTGCCACATACAGCTCCGGAAAAAATTAAGAGACCACTGCACCTTTTTCTTTCCTGAAAACACATGAACACATACATACAGTGATGCACGTGCGCGTGCGCACACACACCTTGCCGGAAATGACACTCCTTCATAAATCGTGTTGTGTGATTGTCCAAAACAAAATGTTGTTTTAGGATATTAAATTGACTCATCTCCTTTTTTGATAGGAAAGAATATGCTGTCAATTTTGACATAACACAGCAAATGTAATAATAATTGTTCATTTTAACGTATCAGAAAATACAAACAAGTTTTGCGGAATTATTTTGTTCATCATCAGCCTCTCATGGTCTTGTAATATATTTGCCTGTTTTGTTCATCATTTTTCCTATTTTAAACTAAAAATGTTTTGTACATTGTTAAATGTGGTCTAAGGTACATAAAATATCCAAGTAAATATATATATATATATATATATATATATATATATATATATATATTCACCCATAACCAAATAATAAGTTACTTAGCAGATAAAACATTTAATTGAATAATAATTAGTGTTTTTTCAGTGCATAATGAATTCAATCATGGGTCAGATTTGACCCACGAACACTAATGGTGTAAACCCTTTTCAAACACAATAGGAGGGTTAATTCCAAAAAGCGAAAACAAGGGTCAAGCAGGCAGAGATCGGTGCACGGGAGATCAGCTAGGCAACGGTACAAAACAGATAGGCTAACACAGAGTCGGAGATCACAGGCAGAAACTGGAAGAAATACACTGGAAGAAATCAAAACTAAAGAATTAGCGATAAACGGTCTTGGTACGTCATAACCAATACAAACAATACCTCACAAAGAAAGTGTGACACAAACAAAACTAAATAATGGACACTAATGAAAATTAGGTGGGATGAACAGCAATTCAGAAGTTGGGTGATTGGGACGTGGGGAGTGTGCTGCATTCAGGATGAAAAGTCGTCTTCCGGAGGAAGGGGCGGAGAGAGGACAGGCAATCTAACAACCATAATCTTAATCCTAACCCTAATCTTAACCTTTACCCAAATCCTTCTTCTAAACCTAACCCTAACCTTAGCAAGCAGTTGCTTAGCAAGCAGTAATGTTTTTTTTAACATTTGTTGGAAGTATTACTATCTATAGAAAATCTACAGATGGAAATTGGGACTCTCAAATGAAGTGTAACCTTTGAGATAAATTGAGTATTTGAAAACAGTTTAGAACTCAATTTGGTTTTAAAACTGTTGGCGTTCAAACAAAATCATTTGTGATGAGTATTTGACAGTACTCAAACACAGAAAAGTACCTAGTTGTTATGTACATTTACAAATGCATTTCATAAGTTCTGATTGCATTTCACTTGACATTACATTTGATATAAACAATCCCAACTGGGAATCATTAACCCAGAAGACAAATCATCCATGAGAAAGATCACCCAGAAGACAGATAATCTAGGAAGAACATCACCCAGAAGACAGATGATCTAGGAGAAAGATCACCCAGAGCACAGATCCTCCAGGAGAAAGAACACCCAGGAGGAAGATCACCCAGAAGACAGATGATCTAGGAGGAAGATCACCCAGAACACAGATCCTCCAGGAGAAAGATCACCCAGGAGGAAGATCACCCAGGAAAAAGATCACCCAGGAGGAAGATCACCCAGGAGACTCATCATCCAGGAGAAAGATCATCCAGGAGATTGGTCATCTATGATATTTATCATCCACAATATTGATCATCCAGAAGACAGAACATCCAGGAGAAAGATCATCCAGGAGAGTCATCCACATCAGTCTCTTACATATACATTCCTTTTTCCACCTGAATTCAATGAAAGGACATAGTTGTGATAGGTTAAAGTTGGGGTGCCAGCTGAAGCTGTATGTAAAAGGTGTGCTCAGTGTAACTGTTGGTTTTGTAAAGGGACTCCATGATTACAGGCAACTTATAAGACAATAAAATGCAATACATAACAGGATTCAAAATCTAATATTGTTGCATAATTTTAATTTAAATAAGGAGCTGTTTTTGTGGAACAATCATCTATATTTAATTTCACCATTCCTATTAGAGTGTCCTTCAAGGGCTAGAGACATAGATCTTTTTACCAGAATGAATCCCAGAAATTAATTCTGTTGGTTTGGTACTTTATGGGTTCTAAATCTTTAATGTTCTCAATAAATAAAAAGCAGAAATATTGCTGTGGCCAACAACACAATCACCACAAGCAAAGATCTCCACAGTGTATATATTATGGGATTTATGTCCCTCCCCCCTTCCCTTCCCCCAACATTCCTCATTTCCAACCTCCCTCGCTATCTCCGTCGGTCTCTGAGAGGATTAACAGAGACCAATCAGGTCATCCTCAGCACACGTCATCCAGATCAATAAAGACGATTAACTTGAACAATGACCCAAATGACACCCTATTCCCCATGTGGCGCCCTATATTGTGAATTATTCCATTGGCCCTGGTTGAAAGTAGGGCCATGTGGAATACTGAGCCATTTGGGAGGCAGCCTAAATGAACAGCACATCCCCTTTCATTACCACGCCGCTCCCCTCCCGCCCTCCGCCGCCTGCTGCAGTGGAAGCCTCACCAGGCAATAATACCATTTACTATTTATTTACACCCTGAACACGATCAATGAATATATTTTAAATAGAGGCGTAAGACAAGCGGCGGGCCTTAATGGCTCTTTATAATGAAAGTCTGAATCCCCGAGGAGAAGAGGAGGAGGTGATTGTTAAATGAAATGTGGTTTAATGTGTTGTTAGGAGAAAGACAGTGGAGTGGATGGTGGATTGCCTGTGTGTGTGTGGCTGAGCTAACTGTATTTGTGGCCAAACAGAGCAGGAGGGGAGAAGCTCTGAATCAGGTCTTTTAGTAATCAGTGTCACATCGGCAGAGAGGCTGTCTCAGACTAATGAGAGGTGCTGACAGCTGGGTCGGTTGGGGTTTGTGTGTGTGTGTGTGTGTGTTTGTGTGTGTATTTGTGTGAATCTGTTCACGTTTTACTAGTCTGGAGCAAACTGAAAATCCCCACAAGCGTAGTGAAACAAGGACAATTTGATCTTCCGTTTTGGCATGGCGTTACATTTAGAGTAAAGTTACAACTGGGATTTGGGTAATTACTGTAACGGTTAGGAGTCAGGGGTAAGGGGTAATATGTTGAGGGTTAGACATTTGGGTAGGCTTTGTTGGTAGGATAAAGGATTTTGGGGTAGTGATAGGGTATATTTTTGCTCTCGTTAAGAGTTGGGATGAGAGTTATGGAAAAGTATATCAACACAAATGCATGTGTATCTCTATCTTTCTACATCTCCCTTCTCCCTCCCCTTCATCATTAGTTTGTGTAGACAGGACATTGTCTTCTGCCAGTGTACCAATGTTCCAGTGGAACATGTCTTTAGGAACAGAGTACACATCGAAAACGCAGAGCATGTCACTGCTAACGGAAAGCGCCTGGATCCGCTTCTTGCCTACGCTAAACATTAGTACAATTCACGGCAGCATTTCACGCCCTGCATACCCAAAATAATGATTTGTTATGAGAGTTGTCGGTGTGTGACAGTTTACTCTCTTTCAAAATTTCAAAGAGGAGACAACATCCTCCCCAGACACCATGTTACTGGCTAGCTGCTGATGCACCAAGCAGTCCGAGACTGCCGCACCCTCCCCACCCCTCTCCCTCTCTGTCAAGTAGAGAAATGACCAGTGATGAGCTCCAAGGTGTTCTGCCTGCTGATGTGCAAGGTGACAGATTGACCGGGGGAACAAAGGGCCTGCTGATGGAGCTTAACGGTAGATAGAGAGGTTGGGATGGTTCAACTGCCCTGTCCTGTAGAAACCCAAAACTGCAAATCACATCAGAATGGAGGGGGGAAGGTGGAGGGAGGGATCAGAAGAGAGAGAGAATGAGAGAGACAGGGGAGGGATGTCAAAAAATGTCTGGGAGGAACAGAGTAGAGATAGTTGACAGGATGACAGTAACACCACCCATCTCTGTCCTGGGTTATGGAGTAGGAAACACAGGATGACAGTAACATCATGCTACTCTGTCCTGGGTTATGGAGTAGGAAACACAGGATGACAGTTATATCATCCTACTCTGTCCTGGGTTATGGAGTAGGAAACACAGGATGACAGTAACATCATCCTACTCTGTCCTGGGTTATGGAGTAGGAAACACAGGATGACAGTAACATCATCCTACTCTGTCCTGGGATATGGAGTAGGAAACACAGGATGACAGTAATATCATCCTACTCTGTCCTGGGTTATGGAGTAGGAAACACAGGATGACAGTAACATCATCCTACTCTGTCCTGGGTTATGGAGTAGGAAACACAGGATGACAGTAACATCATCCTATTCTGTCCTGGGTTATGGAGTTAGATTGGCTGTGTACTAAATTTAGATTAGATTAGATTCTGGACCAAGATGGCGGTGCATGCACAACTTGGTTGTCTACCCAGATTTAGCGAATTAGCAGTAATTTACTTAATAGTTCCTAGTTTATTCACTTAGTACAGCCTGACATACACTATATAGCTGACAAGAACTCCTGGGTATTGGAGCACAATGCACAAAAATAGTTTTTGACAACTTCCACTGGAGATGACAACATATCCTTAATGCATCCATTGTCATACTCAGTTCAAACACTTTTCATGTGTTCTTTCTGGGGGTATCAGTTAACCCATTGGTAAGAACAGAAACAAGTTGACCTGTATGGTTAGCAAAAATAGATAGAAGATGTTGGAAAAGTGCAGATTCAAATCAAAATTCAATATCCTCGGGTAATATGTGAAGATTGTGATGATATTGGGACTCTCCTGCAGTGAGATTTGCTTTCTGAATCTAACCTTTACATCAATCTCTGCAGGCAAATACACTGTTTACTCTGTCACTTCCTCTTCTTTGCTCCCTCCACCACGGAGGTCATCAGTTTGTTATGAAGAACTTGGCTTATCAATCTGTGAGAGTCCGATAGAGATATGATTGAGCCCTGGAAAACAGAAAGCAGTTTAATACAGCTGCAGGATCACGGGTGGATCAATACTCCAGGTATGAACTGATCACTCTTGTTTAGCGTCTTTGGGGGAAGACAATATGTAACGCTGTCCTGGGTAATGGTACAATCAATGTAAATAGAGTTAGAGAGGAGCTAAATAGTTCTGAGTAGCAGTCTTGTAAATGTCGCTCTGGGGGAAAAGCTTTCTTGCCACTAGCCGCTATTGCCACAAACTGATAAACCTCTCACACTTCTCGAAATTGTCATCGTAAAATTAGATTAGATAAAATCAGAACTCCCACTTTAATTACACTGTTCTCCAAAAAAAATGTTGTTTACAGTTTTGATTGGAATGACTTCTGTCTTAAAGTAGTCATCTGCTGGTACAAGACGAATCTAATAGAAAAGAGCTAGAGCCAGCTACGTACCCTGTACTATTGTCAAGTACTACACAGAGCTTTGTTCAAAGAGTGGTAATGGTGCCTTAAAATGCATTTCACTCTGTCAAAACTCTAAAAAGGCTCATAATCTGATGAATGTCTGTAATCATTCATTCTCAAAGTGTTATGAAAGGCAAATTATGGAGGTGCTAAAACCCATAAATTCTGTCTTTCTGCATTGGCCATCTATCTGTTGTGGTTTCATGGCAGTGTTCATTTTGTCTGAGTAGACTGTTCTGTGGCAGATCATCATCATTATTACATATGTACAGTCTAAGTTGCAAAACAAACGTGCATAATCACCTGTAGTTAGTTTCCAAAAGCTAATTCTCATGTGGAACCCATACATTCTTCAAGCAGAGTGTCTGCCATAGCCTCATAGAGAACAGCCACCTCTATCCTGCCATAGCTAACTCATAGATAACAGGCACCTCTATCCTGCCATAGCCTACTCATAGAGAACAAGCATCTCTAACAAATTTGATCACATTAGATCAAAGCTGAGTCGATGTGTCATGTCCTGGTGCGACAGGGCTGCCGTGCCAGTGTCTATCCAATTTGGAGTACGTACACCTGTTCATTATTATTGCCCTCTCCAAGATCATGTAATAATGTAAGTATTCTACATAACAGAACCAAATGTAATTGCAAAACATGAGATTACAGTAAGACAAAAACAAGTACACCATTCAATCGCTGCAGGAATTCTGATGGTTCTAGTAATACTGGTAAATGTAATACAGTAATACATGTAATACATAGTAATACATGCGACAGAATTCTGCATAGTAACCATTTCAATCTCCTTAAAAGTAGGTGTTGTTTCAAAGTAGCCTGTGTCAGTTTGAATTATGCACAGTGAACACACTTTATAGCAGATGGTAGGGTGTTGTTTATCAACTTGTCCAATGAGAAATGTCTGCTTTCTTTTCCATTTCATATTTTCAATGATGTAAACGAATGAATATCTGGTAAACGTGCTTGGTGCTACCGTTTTGAAGGCGGTACCACACCAGATTGAAAAGCGCCGGGCCAAATTCCAACTCATCACACATTTTCCGGCGGCTCCATGGGCTGATTCACTGACAGCACTCTCTCAGTCATCTGGGAAACAGAAGGAGATGCTGATCAGGAGCTGGCTGGGGAGAAACGGGGAGATAGTGCTGCCTCTCTGAAAGAATTAGCTAATGAGGGTGGATGGGATGGAAAAAGTAAAGAACGAAGAAAAACTGGGTGAGATCAGTCATAGTGGTGTCACTCAGTTTCCCAACGGCCTATTGCTCCTGTGCATGATTCCAGAACAAGCATGTGATTCATAGATACTTATTTGACTACATGAGGATTAAGAACAATGAAATACATTTAATAAGACTGTATTCAGTCAATTCATGTGGGAAAAAGACAGGATGAGCAAGATAGGTGTGAGGGTTATATAGAAAGGATATGGTGGGAGGAAGACAGAGCGATAGAGGGAATGACTGACATTGTGAATGTAGGGATGGAAGAAGAAAAAAGTATGAAAGAGACAGAGGCTGATGTTAATAAAGACCACATGGATATAATGAGAGAAAAACAGTGCAGAGATGAAGCTGTATTATCATGAGTTTTATTGGCCCTAACAGGTCTGTCCAATGATTCAGAGGGAAACACTATGATCATCCTTCTACATCCTCTCTGAGAACACTGATATTTTGCCTCAGCAACAAAATACACAGAGTAAGAGGGTTAGTGACTGGGAACAAAAAAAAGAGAGAAACAGTTTTTCAGATTTTTAGTCTCTATTCTCTTGTCCCGAGTTAGTCTACCTAGAGTTTTGAGTGTTAATCATCCAAACCTCCTGCCCTGTTCAGAACTGCCCTGGGGAGCACGGAGCCAATTGGTTACTTTGTTCTGTCATGTTTTATTGAGCAAGAGAGGCAGACAGGGAGAGAGATAGACTGAAATAGAGAAAAAAAGAGTGAAGCCATTGTCTGCTTGCTTGTCTCAAACAATAAGCAAAGTGACAGGTGACAGGTGAATTTACTCACAGATAGATAGTTAAATGACAGAGAAAACGAGAGACAATGGCAAGTATGGAATGTTTTGCATGCCAATAAAGCAATTTACATTTGAATTGGTGAGGAAGAGAGAGAGATAAAGCATCCAATATAGAAATGCAAAATTGTTTCATTGTTTGTGATCAGGTTGTGTCATCAGAGATTGGTCTACACTGACTGTAGTCCCACCCCCTCCTTTTTGTCCCTCTCTCGCTTCCTCGCACTTCTGTTGCCTCTAACTCTTCTTCTTTCTACATATGCCTCTATCCGTCCACTTCTTCCTGTTCTTCTCTATCGCTCTATTCAATTAATTTTATTAACCTGGGCAAAATGTGTTTACATTGCCAAAGCAAGTGGAAATTAAGAAAAATAAAGTAAACTATATTTGGGGGTCTGTGGTAGTGTGGCTGTGGTCTTGATTTTGTCAACCATAGTCTGTTTTCATGTCGCTTCCTTGATTTCCGCCGCCCCCTATCTCTATGATTTTCTTTTCCTTTGCCTCCCTCTATCACTTTTTCTCCCTCTCTGTCAGATTCTCTTTCACTCTTTCCCCTCTTTGTTCTCAGTTCCTCTACCCCAGCCAATGTCACAACTGCCTCTGTGAGGAATGAATGGGGAGAAATAGAGGGAGGGATGTATGGAAACCAAGGCAAGAACAGGGAGAGGTTAGCGCAAGATCAAAGAGTGCTAGAGCTTAAATCTGCACTATGTAGGATTTTTTCAGTAAAAGAAAGTTTTTTCCCCCTATAAACATGTTGTGTAAGCTAATGAGGCCCTCTCAGAGTTGTTTAGCCACACAGACAGCTCAGTGCCACTGGAATGACAATTCATAATTTTTGGAGCGTGCTGCTACTTTCCAGCCAATTCTGTTCCAGCAATCATGTTCCAGCCAATCGTCTTCTGCGAGGTGGGCATTTTACCTGGAAGATATGTAGCATAAGTTATGCCATAAGGAGCAAAATTCCATACTGTAAGAAACTATAATGGCAGCTAGAGACCAGGATGACAAACTGCCAATTCCTCCCTTGTCTACTACAGCATACACTATGAAAACTGCAAAGAAGCGAAAGAAGACGAGCTCTCGCTAGCAACCAGGAACACTAAGCTAACTTTAGCAAGGCTAAGAATAACGTAAAACTCTGAGTTAAATAGAATTACCTGTTCCAAATAAATTTTCATATTATTGTTCGGAACTTCATTCTCCATTGGGCATTGGTGCGCGTAGCCTGTTGGAAAAAAGCAACTTTGTTCATAAAATTAGATTACTGTTGCTTTAAATAATCCTGATTGTTCCTATAGTTTTTAAAGACTGTACTTATACAACATGTGGTCGAAACAATCTAACCTGTGGTTAATGGGTAGTAAAGTGGAGGACCTAAAGTGAGTGGAAAGAGACATTGTCAAGAAAAGAAAAGAGTTGCTAACTAATTACTGGGACACCGAAAATAGTATTTTGTTATTTTCTCAAGGAAGAACTTAATTGTTGGTAAGAGAACTGTTAATTAATTGGGTTTGGAGAAAATAGAAGTATTTAAATGTGTACTGTAAATTAGTTGTGCTATTTAATTCCGCTGCCTATTAAAGAGGAGAGCTCTGTGAATAACTGGCTATGCTAGTTGCTTATGGATGCTAGTTTCACGCTAAGCATTAGCAAAGAAAACTAAACATTGTTAACTAATCTAGTGAACCTAGTTGAGTTTAATTGTTGAAGGACTTTATCTCAGAGGATTTTATGCTGTGGATGGGAAAGGATACCAGTTAGCAATTTGGGTGACCAGAAAAGCCCAAATTTATACTGGTAATGTTGGATTAAGCAGTTGTCATACAGCTGCTCATAGCCTACTACGTATGTTTTTTCTTTTAACAACAAAGATGATTGGGGACCCGAGTGCTTATTCTATGAGGTTGGACATTTCAATTGAACGACCAGGTAATGGCCAAATGTTATTTAGCTCTTAGGAGTGAAGAGGTACTTGTTTTGCCACTCCGTACATAAGCATCGGACAAGGCCTGCAGCAGGGGGTTTAAAATCATATATAATAGTTATTTTTGCTGACATAGCTTATGTTTCTGGGTTTTTTTTCTTATTTGAGTAATACCTGTGTACAAACATGGATGTGGTATATTTGGGTAGTGTGGAATACCTTGATTGATAGATCTAATCAAGATGGATCTAATGAACCTTTAAGTGAGATTAATATCATTTTATTTTGCTTATTAAATAAACACCAGTTTGTAGGCAAATGGCATGTGATATTTGATTATTATATGGGATATTGGATGACATTCATTGTATTTTGCCAGTAGGAAATGTTTAAGGAAATGTTAGCTCACCACTTAATTGAAATCTAAATTAAAGAGAAGAGTGTAGTTTCTACCAAACATGGGGAACACGGGGCCCATCCTATGCTAGTATACAGGGCTTTAATTGCCCAGTATTCCCTCCCACTATATTTGCCCTTGGATTGATGGGCAAATAAAAATAGATACAAAGAAAAAACAGCCACATTAAATCAATTAATACAATTAAAAGGTTTGATGTTGCTCTGCATAGTTTATTTTGATTTTCAAGGCACACCTCAAGTACTGGAGAGATAGAATGAGAGAGAAAGAGAGAGAGAAAAGGGAGAGATAAAGAAGGAATCAACATTACACTATATAAAAATGTGCACTATATTCTGTGGACCACTTATTTTTAAAGGGCATACTGTCATGATGGTGTAGTGGTGGAGAGGAGGAACCAGGCGCTGGCGGAGTGGCAGTCGATGTTGCAATTTAATAGAAAATCAACACCAAGCACAAAAAACAAACTGAATGAAAAGCAAAGTCTGAAACAACACGAAACACGCATGCATGTTGTTACTGCCCTCTGATCTTATGTTCAGTGCCAGATTATACATGCATATTGTTACTGCCCTCTGATCTTATTTTCAGTGCCAGGTTATACATGCATATTGTTACTGCCCTCTGATCTTATTTTCAGTGCCAGGTTATACATGCATATTGTTACTTCCCTCTGATCTTTTCAATTAATCATTGACTCATTGCTTCCTTTGCATTATATCACACTGTGTTGGACATTTTCTTTAAATAGTGTTGCCAAACCTTTCCCCAAATTCCCTGGCCTTTTAGTAATTCTGCTTGAGAGATAACTCATTTGGGAAGTAATTGGCAATAATATGTGGTAATCCTCCATGTAGGATTTTTGTAAAACCTGGGAACTGTACTGGGAAGTTACCGGAACTTTCTAACCCAAAATCAAAAAAAAGATTAAAATGATAACCGGCGAAAAAAAAACAATCAATGCTGTTCCTGAACCGAACTCTAAATCTGTTTCGTTTCAAGTGCCGGACATGAGAAAACCAGCCGAGCAACAACATAACTGGACACTCACCTCTCCAGTCCACTGCTCGGAAACAGAGACTGATGAATCCCTGCAAGCCCACTAACACAGGATGCCATTACAGCAACAGCAAGACATGTACTCTCTCACACACAAACACATCCTCCACTACTCATACCAGACACTCCTGTCAGGCCTCTCTTTAATGACCACTTACTGCAGAGCGATAGTCCAGGGTTGCGGCCTGAGTCACTCCCTAGATCTGTTAAGTGCACTGCTTTTGTAAAGAAATCCGGTCAAACGCAGTGCAGTAGTTACAGTAGTTTGCCGTTTGGGATGCTATCAAGACCCCGGCTCAGTTCACACTAGCATATGTCCAGCTAACAGGAGTTATAGGGGGATAGAACCAGGGTTTGGCTCAGTGCCTTGTTGTCACAGACTATGCGCCTGCCCTGCGAGCATCTAGTCTGGGCAGACGCATGTGAGGAGTGGGGGTCTAATGTTTGGGTGGTTGAAAGAGAAAGCCGTGGCGGTCACACAAATACATACCTATGCATGCACACAGCCACCCCGCAAACACACACGCACGCACGCACACATGCACATGCAGAAATTCACATACCTACACTTATATATACGGTGTGTACGCACACATATGTACGCACACACTGTCCTGATATCTGGAGGCCGGCCAGCGCCAGGGCCCGGGATAGTGAATTACCCCTCTAAGGAGCACAGCTGGCGGGGCAGAGCCAGTGACTTATCTCCTTAAGGACGAGAGGGTAATGGAGGCCGGCCGCTAGACATCTGTTTCCACGCCACGGGGAGATTGGGAGGGAGATAGTGTGTGTGTGTGTGTGTGTGTGTGTGAAGAGAGAGAGGGTAAGATGGTCTCCATTCATACATTGTAGGATGGATGAGGATGAGGGTGACAAAAAAGGCTTGTGCAAATAAGGGTAAGGTCATTCAGGCCATTTCACTATGTTCAGGTCCTGAACCAGGGAACGAGGTACAACACGGTATGGACTCGCTCTCACTGCCTGGGCAGCTGTTCACTATTCAATCACCTTCAAAAGCCAGTGAGAGTTCTCACCCGACTCATGTTATATAATGACAACCCGGCCTTTAGCACTCTGATTCCGGTTCACTTTTACCACTTTACCACCTTTTATTGGTACTCCGCTAAATTTCTCCTGGTACATTTTTTTTACCCTTTGTCTACTACTGTTCACCAGGGGCGTGACAAATACAACTTTACACTGATTAGCAATCCTCAGACACATTCTGAGTGAGTTAACAGTTGCTTGGGAGGATTCTGTTAATGAGGCTTGCAGCGGACGAAGAGCAGCGGGGCTTTAAGGCAGAGGTTTGCCCACTAGACATTGGGTAGAGAAATGTAGTTTTACAGATACCCAGCCTGAAAACCCTAAAAGCAAGCAACAACAAGAATCAATTCACAGTGGCTAAAACATGGATCCCATGGCATATGATTCAGACCCTTGTCCCCATCCCATAAACGAATGCAAATTAAACACTTGACCCTAGTCCCCTGGCATTATAGTATAGCAGCGCAAAACTAGGGACTGAGACGGGGGAGTCCCGAGATACTGTGGCCACATCCAAAAATAACCCCAGACAAGGCCAACCAAGAAGGATGGAACTCCACCCACTTTGCTAGGCACCAGACCAAAGGGACGCCACACAACCACAACCACCCTGAAACAAGGCCGAGTATAGCCCATGGAGTTCACTCCCATCGCATGAAAACGGCAAGGGGGAGCATGAGTAAGCCAGTGACATTGCCCCCAAATGGCCTTGGAGAGAGGACATCCCAGAGGAGTTGTGAACCCACCAGGTAAAGACAGCAATGGTTTGTAAACTTAGTGCCTTGCTGTTCACCTTCGCACCCCTGGGCCAAAGTAAATTAATCATAAACCCTACTGAAGAGATGAGTCTTCACTTAAAGGTTAAGACATAGGTGGCGATGTTTCAAATTGGACCTCTTCTGCCTAACTAGCTGCTCAGTAGGGAAGAAATCTGAGAATGAGTGTCAAACATGGGATTATTAGTATATTGCTGGAAAGTACAAAGGAAAATGTAATATGCATAGACCTAACAGAAGTGAATACAGTTGCACAGTGTAGGTTAGCATTACCTTAAGACAAAAGCACCACTGCTCAAGAGGAGCGAGGAGCCAACCTTTGGAAAATTCTACAAAACACTTAATCCCAAATGTAAAACTCCTGGCACTGCAAGAGTAAACGGGTTGATTGCTTTGAAAATGAATACAGCATCCCAGAATCTTAAGTAGATTCCTAGAGGCAAGAAAAGTAACCCTACGTGTTGATGGAATGGAGCCTGTGTTGTTCAACCTCTAGGATTTCACATCCACACAGGAGATAACTGCACAGTGTATTCACCACACATAGAATACATGGGACATAGCAGAAGGCATTTCACTTGTTGAAACTGACAACTGGAAAATGATTCCACAGGACAGGCAAGTGGCAGTGGTTTCTGGCCCTGTTTCAACTAACCCCAATTCTAGCAGTAACATCAGTTCTAAGTTTTACATTCACCTAACTCATAATATGGAAATAGCCTTTTTCCTAGTGGGGCCTAGCTAAAAACATAGTGGGGAGCAAATTGTGAGGTTTTTCTGTTTTGGTGTAGGATTGTGCATATTGTGAACTATTCTGTGGTTGCCTAGAGCTCTGCTTATTGGTTTAGGTCTGGATAGTGTATATATCAGAAACATATCACTTGGGACAACCATTCAAAACTCTGCTTATTGGTTTAGGTCTGGATAATGTACATATTAAAAACTCAGAGGATTTGGATAGTAACCAATTCAATTACTTAATACGTTCTGCCTTTTTCAATATCTTTCTACACTGACAGTGCATGTTCACGTCATATGGATAGTCTGAAATGTGTGCATAGGTGGCAGGATCACATATCAAACAGCATATCCTAACCACTGAAGGTCTGTGAAGTACATTGACATGTTAAATTAGCCTGTATCACTGACATATTCAACTGCTGACTTATTTGTCCACTTATTCCAGCCATCTCACTGGCAAGAAAGAACACTGTACTCATTCATGTAATAATATAGCTATATCGTACAGCAAAAAGATAATCAAATGTAGTCTGACATCCCATTTTAATCCTCTTTGAGTTTCTCTCTGCCTGTGTCTGTGAAACCCTTACCACCTCTTTCAATGTAACTTATACCATTGGCATTTACTGCCACTGAAGGTGGTGGATAAAGAATGATTCAAAAAGTGGAAGAATGAGATGGAATTAAATAATGAAAAATAAGTAGGCCTACGACTCAGAAGGCGTTGAACTCAGATAAGCTGTTGAATGTACAGAAAGAGCAAAGGGCTTCCAGATAGTCTTTGAGCTGTCTTTGTGTCAGTGCCATCATGCCATGGCCTTTGAGTTTATAAAGGAGTTATCAGCCATCAAGGTCTGACCAGGACAGAGGGGTTGGTTGGCCTGATCCCACCCCTGCCTCGAGGCCCTATCTCTGGGTAGACTCACAGGAATTTGGCCTTTGGCTGGAGGTCCTGGGGCTAGGAACCCACTGACTGATTGCTTTTAAATGGCAAATCACCCGTCTCTCTGTCTG
This sequence comes from Esox masquinongy, assembly GCA_016801175.1. NCBI lineage: Eukaryota > Metazoa > Chordata > Actinopteri > Esociformes > Esocidae > Esox > Esox masquinongy. The sequence continues at coordinate 32,373 of JACXGI010003532.1, read as the reverse complement.
AAAGAAGGAAACAAACCCTATACGGATCTATGTTCCAGAGGGAGAGATGAAAGGAATAATGCTTTGGAGCACCGATGAAAGGTTCCACCGAGATTCTGAATGGCTGGCTGAGTCTTGACACACACTAGGAGAGAAGAAAGTTAGAGGAAGAGAGAGTTGCCTTGAACTGATGCAGGCTTACTTTAGTTCAGGTAAACATGCCCTCATCACCTTAAAACAGCACCTGGATTGATTCTTTCAGATACCACACAAAATGTCCACACAAAATTTTTTGCAAAAAAAGTTCCAAAGGATTTAACTTTCCATCTCCCACAGACAGATCCACTGTCTTATGTTTTTGATTCAACTAATAGTGTTAGAGCTTCTAAAGTAAAATGCATTTTCAATAAAAAAAATATTCTTAGGAAATATAGCAACTCAAGGTTTTCTATTCAATATATTTCAAAAGCCTTAACACAAAACTTGTGTCAGATCCCCTTTCGAACTTTACAATGTAGGAACTTGCTATGACATCACCCATGAATGGACTGTATTCACAATACATATGAAATGTAAATGCTAATGTATGTTTAGAGACCATCAGAGATATGTATGTATTAGCATTGATCATTATCACTATTATAGTCATGAAGAGTTAGTTGATATACTGTGCACATGGCTGACAATGGTATTAGTCGCTTGGGGGAATGAGAACTAAAGATGCCAGCCTTGTATCAGGGATGCGAGATTACGGAACTGAAAGCTGAACACAATGAATGAAGTACTGACTGAAACTCCACAGAAGATAGGAGAGAAGAAACATCTGGTTCCGATTCCAGATGGGGCCCCACACACAGATCCTCTGTCTGTTTCTGATTGGAAGAAAATTGACTGTGTAGGGGTTGGCTATATGATCATAGATCGCCTCTTCTGGCATAAAAGACTGTTAGCTTTTTAATTATTGGAGAACATGTAACAACAAAGAAGATCAACATCATGGACTCATACAAATAAAGAAGGCCCCCCTGACTTTACAGTTTTATGACTTTTGTTCATGGATTTTGTTCACAAAAGTGTACAGAATCTAGGAGGGAGGTTCTGGTTTGTACTAGTAAACTGTGTTTGTTTTTTCTTTGCTAATGATTAGAAATGTAATGATGTGCTGAGTGTTTCTATACTGGAACATGACTGTTTGCCGTTGTTTGTATTCTTGTATGCATTATGATGCAAACCCAGTGCCGATTTCCTCAGTGCCATGTGTTTTAAAAGATTCTCTTTGATAATGTGCAATTCAACATTACAGCCAAACACAGATACCATTGCCAGTGTTTCCTTTTCAACCATTCCTTATACAGTTCCTGAATATGTCTTTTACCTCGGGATAAAACCTCAGTGCTCTGCATATTACCTTCTCTCTGGGGAAGCTGATGTGCTACAGATTGCGGTGAAGAGTTTCCCCACTGAGGGACCAATGTACAACAGGTCCCTCGTGGACATTGTGTGCGCGTGTGTGCGTGTTTATGTGTGTGTGTGTTTGGTAAAGAGGGGGAAGGAGGCGTTTATCCTCTGAGTGCCCCCCTGTGGTAACTCTATCGCAGGGGTGGCGGGGGGTCTCTACTGGAGTTAAGTGGAGGTGTGTATTGTGTGTGTGTGTGTGTGTGCCTCTCTTTCTTTCTCTATCTTAGTGTGTTTGCGTGAGTAGGCGGGGCAGTGTGCATGTGTGCTATATGTTCGTGTGTGTGTGTCTGTATGCGCGGGATAGTGCATTTCCCTCCAGCTGTACTCTACAGCCCAGAGTTGGGAATAGCTGGGTTATTTTTTAGCTCTCTCCATCCATATCTCTCCCCCCCTCCCTCTTCCTAGCTTTCTAACCCCCCCCCCCTGCTGTCTCTCTTCGCTGGGTAAGAGGTTTTTGTGTAGTGTCTGTAAGATAACCTTGTAGAGAGGTGTACCAGATAAGATGGGTCAGCTATGTGGGAGTTTTTTCTGAAGGAGACAAGGAGGTTTTTCATAGAAAAGCATGTTTCTAGCAGTCGAAATGTACTGCTACAAGTTAAAATGATACAACTTCTCAAAAGTGTTATTTTCAGTGAACCTCTGCAAAACATTAAAACTATGAGCAATACGAGGTAATGTATTTCACTTGTGTTCAGATCAGAAATTTTCCCTAATCTCTATTTCATATCCTCCTGCACAACTACGCCCACATGCATGGCTGTCCAAGGAACGAGCCTTGTTGTTTCAGTGTGAGGTTCTAGCATAACCACCTCAAGCACACGACTATGAGGCACATCTATAATAATAGGCTGTGTTTTGGAGCTGGTATTTCTCTGACCTTTAGAGACTATCTCTCTCGCTGAAAATTCAGAAGCTTATGCGTAAGTACTGATCATATTCTACACCCGTATTTATTCTTCATAAGCTATTCATGTATAGTTGTTCTTCCTCCCCCCACCTAAACTTACGTATATGCTGATGATTTCCCTTTACGTTGCTATTTGCAGCTATGTGGGAGCTATCCTCTGGGGAGAACACAGTGTTGGCCACCTGTGACTTCATAATCTGGAACTTTTTTCTTTCGCTGTGTGCATTTTACTCACTAAATATTCATATCATTAAACCTTATATCTAACTTCTATCTGTATAGCCTACACTGTTGTTTTGCTGTAAATGTTTGCCAGGCTTCTCAGCTTTTTTCTTCACTAAAAAACTTGCTGAGGAGAGAGGTTAGCGTACTTTTTACTGCTAAATGTATAGCCTATCGATATGCTACAGCATCCATTTAAAATAACTGTGGACATTTGAAAGGAGAGAGAAAGCTTGATGGCTGTGTTACTGCTTTAGATGGTGATGAACTGATTCTACCTGATCCAACCCAGACTGATACAACAAATGTATCATTTGTATCATTATGTTGTAGTGAGTTCAACAATCAACTGTAGTCACACTGGCTGTTGAATGCCTTTTAACTGTGGGTCTACTCATCAAGTTGACATTACTTTTTTATAATTTTTTTTCTGAAATGAAATGTTCCTTCACCAATAATATAATGATTGCAGAAGGTCCAATTAGGATGATGGGTCTATTTTTGAATCGGAGTCGGGACGGCTTTTGTGACAATGGACATTGGGTCCTTGACGTTAGAATTCCATTTGGGAATTTGAATTGTATTAACGTTTTTTGGGGACTGTGTAAAAAGGATTACATTTTGACTGAAGCATTTTAATTTGGAGGAAATATGTCTTCTGCTCATTATAATTTTGTCTGTCTTGCTTTGGGTGCTTTCATATAAACATGGTGTTCATTTTGACTTTAAATATCTGGTGCACAGATACAGAAAAGCTTAGAGCTCTCTGCCTCCTCCTCCCTAATAGTCTGAATCCTGCACTCATCTCCCTCCAGAGCGCTCTAAAAGCCTAAATACCACACTCCTCTTCTCAACAGATGGCCGCTTATTCAAAAACCCTAAATATCTGACATTTAAATTGTATTGCATATATGTATTAGGCCTACTATTGGCAAAACGTTGGAGACTTGACTATACTTTACTTTATAATGATGATCAGTAGATTTAGCAAATTAGGCCTGTAACCAACTCTACAATAGCCTATGAGCAGGGTTGGGTAGGTTACTTTTTAAATATAATCCATTACAGTTAAAAGTTGCCTATCCATATTTGTAATCAGTAACGTAACTTTTGGATTACTCAAACTCAGTAAAGAATTTGCATTTTACCTTGTGGGTTATGTAGAGTGCCTTTGGAAATATACTAAACAATTGCTTTCTACTTCAATATGACTGGGCTACATCTCTACATTACACACGAAAGGTTTGTCAGATATTCACTCATTCCAATTTATCCAAAAACCCTTGATTTTCCAGAATCTGGCTTTTTATCTGACCGTAAACCAAAATCTATGGATGTGTTCTTTAATGCCTATTCTTTAATTTGTATTTTATTCATGATTTTTAATCTAATATTTTAAAAAAACCTTATTATTTGAACCCAAATAACAGTTGCGCGTCTCAGTTGTTGTGTGTATGATCATCATGTGCGCAAAGGTGGGCGCACATAACCAGATTAGTGATCGATGAAGTGGTAGTTCCATTTTCTCTGGTTTTGGCTGGCAACAACAGAGTATGCCTACAGTAATGAGTTACTTGTAATCCGTTACTCCCCTACTCTGCCTATATAGTATGACAGCTTGTATTATCTGCTTTCTGAGATTTACATTTCCTTAGACCCTGCTTGGTACAAATAAATGGGGTTACACATGTAACCTCCCAAACCCTAGCTGTGAAATGTGATTGTAGACAGAGCGGTTTTATTTTCTTCCCTCACATGTGGCTCAAATATTTTAATGGTTCAAGTTCTTGATATGTAAGACACTTATGAACATGCGTGTCTTATGTTTCCTTCTGTAACCCGAGTAGACAATGCAGACAGTAAATCTAAATACATAAAATCATTCACGGTTGTTGCCTGATGTTTTTAGTGCATTTCAAACCTTTGTATTTAGGCTGGTGTGTGTGATCTGTTGAAATTTAACATCCAGTAGACTTGCTTTTTTATAAATACTGAAGTTCTCTGACTTTGACGAGATGTGATGAGATTTGGAGGTATGGCCTTGCAAGGCAACATTAAGACTAGATTAAACATAATTGAAGTTACAAATAACAGTAGCCGACTACAGGTATATGTCATTATGTTGCCTAAATTAAGCAACTCTACTACCTGCCTCCTTAACCAATTTTACAATGAATATTAAACTGCCACTTGGACTGCCTCTATTCTGGTGTTTGATGAGCTGCCTGAAAAGCTTGCCTATCTATGGTAGAGTGCCTGTTTGTGTCAAACATGTCTATTGGACAATGCATCAAATTGTATGTCGCCACTTTGGGTCTGGGGAAGTGTGGGAAGTGGGAAGCGGCAGCCCACTTGAATGACCTGTCTGTCTCCTTGTTTGCAATCACAATGAAAAATAACCTTAATTTGCCTAAATGGCTTGCCTAAATCAACTGTCTGTGTGAACATGCCCCACAAGACCGGGTAATAAGGATAGCCCTGCTCAAGAAACGTCGCTTCAGCTGGTCAGCTTCTGAGCTAGAGACTGACATGAGAGATGACAGAGAATTTTATTGATTTGTAGGTTCACAAAAGACCATTTAAATACTATATAATGATGAAAAATGTATTAGTTATAACACCACACCACTATTCCTGTCTTTGTAACAGATCTGAATATAAGAGACTGTGTTGGTAAGTTAGACTCTATGAAGAAAAAAAACACCTTACTGTATTGTAAGCATGCTTAGAAGTGTCTTAAATAGCCATGGCATTTGAGCAGTATATAATTAGTATACATATGTTCTGCAGGAAGAAAGTGTTGCTACCTACCTTGCACTCTAAGTAGTATGATGGAAAAACCACAGATGGAGGCTTTTCTCTGGAAACCTTTAAATAACAATAAAAGAAATGTAATTGACAAGCACACACTTGTCACACACACTCAACAAATACTTAATACAATGAAGGAGGCCTGTGAAGGAGTGAGGTCATTACAGCATTGCCACACGATGGACCACTTAGCACTAATTAGCAGCCATTTACCATCAGTAGGGAACCTTGCCTTTGTCTGGGGGATTGAAAAGCACTAGGATATGGAGAACATTTAGGTTTTCTCAAGTCTAATCTAGGCTTGAGTAATATTAGTATATTATTAACCTAGTCGCCTGTCCCTATGCTACCTCACTTTAGCCACAGGGGTGTTCACCCACACAACACAACACACATTCACCCACACAACACACATTCACCTACACTACACACATTCACCTACACTACACAACACTGCAAAACACAACACAGCAAAACACAACACAGCATATTAAGGCACAGCACAACATACCACAACACAGCACAATACATTAAGGCACAACACAGCACAACACATCACAGCACAACACAACAAAGCGCAACACATCACAAAACATCACAATAAAACATAGCACAACACAGCACAGTACAGCAAAACACAACACAAGACAGCAGGACACAACACAGCAGGACACATCCCAACCAGGCCCAAAAGACTTGTACTTTTCCAATTGCTAACACACTAAAATGACATGCACAGCACAATTATTTAAACTGACACACAGAGAGCAACACCTCTTCTCAAGTCTCCAAAAGTCTAAACACAATTTCTGCTTTACACACATTTTGCAATTCAAAATGGCACTTTTTAAATGCACTGCACATGGTTCTCTACATAAGACAAAACAATCTGACAAAGTCACATGTTTGCCATTTCAAAACACTGCCATTCAAAATGACACTACATGAGCTAATTGGCCAAGACATGTGCCACCTGGCCAAACACCTCAATGGTTAATTGTTACCACTTCAATCAGAAAGTAAGCACAATGAAAAGACCACAGTTGAGCACCTTTTTTCTTACAACAGCAATGGAAGATGTTGCAGAAAGAGGAAGAGGGAGGGTGAGAATGAGAGGGGGAGGAAGAGTGAGAGGTAGGGTTAGGGCTGGTAGAGGAGTTCATGGCCAAAGAAGACAACTTTCAAATGAAATCAGAGCAACCTTAGTTGATCATGTCATCATCATGGGCTGACAATGTGAGAGGCTGGACAGAGAGTGCAGCCCAACTTGAGCCGTTTTACTGTCGCCTGTGTCATCCGGACATTTAGACTGGAGTACAGGTATGTAACCAAAATTTCTTTCACACTATGTAGTACACCCCATGTCATAGTGTATCAGTTGGGTGACACCTGTTTACTTCATGAATGGCTGATGTCATACACTAACTGTACAAGTTTCCTGTACAATTTACTATACTGTGGTGGAAATATCTTTAGGCTGCATTGTCCAAGCCTTATATTTTTGTTTTTTTGTTTTTCTAAAGGACTGAGAGACGCAACCATGGTGGAGGAAGGGGCCAAATGTTCATCGGATTAAGGAAGCTGCCATTGTAAACTTGGTTTTGGAAAATAATGAAATCAGATTACGAGAAATTCAAAGCCACATCATCCAAGACAACACCATATTCAACAACATTCGAGTCAGTCTGTCCTCATTGGCTCGCATTCTCAAGCGAAACCAAATCAGAATGAAACAACTTTATAAGGTGCCATTTGAGAGAAACTCTCAAAGAAACAAAGAGGTCAGACGAGCATATGTGGATGTAAGTACAGTATTGACTGCAGTACACTACACGCAACATTGTTTCCCAGTGTACTGGATAACACCATATAGACTGATTTTTGTTCTTTGTTTTCAGGGAGTACTGGAAATGGATGCTCATGCAATCCCACATGAGTTCATCTTTATAGATGAGGCTGGGTTCAACCTAGCAAAGACCAGAAGAAGGGGGAGAAACGTCATTGGCCACAGACCCGTTCCTGGCCAACGTGGTGGGAACATCACAATGTGCGCTGCCATCTCCAATACGCATGGTGTCCTCCACCGTCATGCCAACCTTGGACCATACAACACAGCCCGTATTCTCACATTTCTGGACAGACTCCACAACATTCTCATACCACCAGAGCGTATGAATGAGTCAGACCATCAAAGAAACCGGTACGTTGTAGTATGGGACAACGTGAGCTTTCATCGTGCAGCCCCAGTCCAAAACTGGTTTGCTGACCACCCACCATTTCTCGTGCAATACCTCCCACCATACTCACCATTTTTGAACCCCATAGAAGAGTTCTTTTCGGCATGGCGGTTGAAGGTATACGACCGGCAGCCCTGTGCGCATGTCTCTTGTGCAGGCTATGGAAGAGGCATGTGATGAGATTGATGTGGGTGCGATTCAGGGATGGATAAGGCACTCAAGGCGTTTCTTCCCTCGATGTCTGGCAAGGGAAGATATTGCCTGTGATGTGGACAAGGCGTTGTGGCCAGACCCAGCTGAGCGGCAAGCTGTGCTGTTTTTTGTGAGCATATTTTTGTACAGTCCAATGTAAATATATCTGCTGTGCATATGTTGCACTAACTTGTTTGGTGAAAAATAAAAAAAATAAATGTTTCAACAGCATGTGTGTGTATCTGCAAATATTTCTCTGCATGTGAACAATCTGAATAATTTTCTACAATTTGAACTATTTTAGTATTATGGAAAAGCATACTAAAGATGAGAGTGCTTTTCATTATGCCCAACAGTGTGTAGTTGGTTAGACAAAAATCTGGTAACATGAATAAAGTGTGTGCCATTTCATGCAAACGTTTGATTTTGATAATGTTATATATAGTTTTGGTTGCAGTGCTTCATTTTGTAGGATATATGAGGTATTTTGCAGTTTGAGAGTGTGGTTTTGTGAATTGTGTTAAGTATTTTGTGAAACCAGCCTAGTTTGCAAAATTGTGTTTTAGCAATTGGAAAAAACTGTATTACAATTTGTACTTTTAAAATGTTCACCCAGTACAGCCAGAAGAGGACTGGCCACCCCTCAGAGCCTGGTTCCTCTCAAGGTTTCTTCTCAAGCTTTGATACTATTAGGTAGTTTTTCCTAGCCACTGTGCATCAACTCTGTGGTTGCTTGTTCTTTGGGGTTTGAGGCTGGGTGTTTGTAAAAGTACTTTGTCACAAATGTTGATGGATAAAGGGCTTGATCTGCAACACAACCAGGAGGACTTTGGACAGGGGCAGCAACGAGTCTTTAGAGACTGGTACTCAGGAGGTGTGGGCCAAGATCTGTCGTCCTACGTTTAGACGGAGCAGGAGACAAGGGAAATTTAGAAAGTGCATTCCTTAGGTTTACAAGGATTTACAGGGGAGAAGGAGAACTGAACCTACGCCCCCAGCACAATAATGTAGCGCTGTAAAACCTTGGGGCTGAGACGAGGGGGTCCAGTGACACTGTGGCCCTTTTCGGGGGAGGCCCCGAATAGGGGTCCAACAGGCAGGAAGCCAATCCACCCACACTGTCAAGCATCAACCAAAGTGACACCAACCAACCACAACCACTCTGAATGAGGGTCGAGTATTGCCAGCAGAGTTCACCCCAATTGCACAATGGGCACAATGGACAACATCAACCAGTGTATGCTAAACAACAAAGACAAAACAATGGATATATTTTTGGCATAAATGGAACCCCATAGAAATTATGCATTATGTGCTGTAGGCTTGTGCAGAAAAAAACTATACAGACCACAGTAATGTGTCACGATATACAGAAACTTTTGAAATAGATATAAATAGATATATTTTGGTACTATATTTTTTGTTACAAGCTGTATTCTGTCAAATGTCTCAAGTGACTGACAAGAACAAGTCCTTCTATTAGTGTATTCCCTTTGTAGCTTGAGTGAACTGTGTCCACTCCATACTCAGGCACACTGTAGTATCTGAATTATGAAACTATTTTTTTATGAAAAATTATGCAGAGTGACTGTTTGTTACTGTTTCGTAAAACAATGTTTATACAAAAAAAAAAAAACAATGCAAAAAGATGCAGGTAGCTTCCTTTTTTCCACAAGCTGCAGCTCGATGCAGAGTAAATAGCATGGTCAAGTGGCTTTACTGAAAAGGCAAGTAGGTACAGAGACGGAATCTGACACCTACAGAAGGGAAATGTTTCCTGTTTCATTGGAAGTCAATTAATTACCGTACGTGGACTGCAAATGATAGTTTTCAATAGTAAACGTCTGGAACATGAAGATAAAGATTCACCATCTTTGATATGTATGTCAAAAGCACTATGAACATACTGAGGGGGTTGGAAGGTACGGGTGTGTCAGAAAAATCGTTTCCACTCAAGCTAGCTGTATTTTCTCTCACTGTCTCTCCTTGGCGGTGTATTTACACCACCAACATGAGTTGGTGGTGTAAATACCTGGCTGGCACCCCCGGAAATATAATTACAATAAACCCATTTGACAACACCCGCAAAGTTTGGAAAAGGTAGATTGTGTGAAGAATCACTCCCATTCTACTTTTGCTGGGAACACCGGCTGACGTTGAGTATGGCCCCACAATCTACATGTCTCTCTTCTTTTTCCAGATTTTTCTTCAGATGGTGGCAGAAAAGGGCACACTGTACCATATGTATTACAATAACATTCAGATGTTTCTTGCCATAGAATACACAGTATATGTAAATCCATCCACAATCTACTATATACAGTTAAGCCCAAAAGGATTCATACCCATGCCAAATTTTGAGCTTCTATTTGACCAATAGGTTTCTTCTGGCTGGAAATGACATAAACAAGTGACAAAACATGGTAAGACACCATGCTCGAGATACAAATGAATAACGTAACTATTTCTGTTCTTAGCTATGGTTTTCAGTTGACTAGTAACTGACTAGAGAACTACTGCTGTTCAGCTGTCCCCAATTTATAGGTGATTAGAATGCTCTCTCATGGTGGAAATTACAAGACCATTTTAAATGGTGTAGGAAAAAAAATGCACCAATTTCAAGGGGTATGAATAATGTTGGACATGGCGTTTTTCGTAAAAATGTGAAAAAAACAGAAATAGTTACGTTATTGCAATTCCTAAATGTTTCATGCAATATTTTTGTTCAACCCCATGAATTAAATCTGAAAGTATGCACTTCAAATGCTTCGCAGTGGTTTCATTCCAAATCCACTGTGGTAGCGTACAGAGCCAAAATTATGAAAATTGTGTCAGTGTCCAAATATTTCTAACCATATAAAGGAGGCTGCAGTCCAATTCCAAATATAATAAAGGGGGATTAAAAAATTGGCCTTATGAGCCAGCAGCAGCAGCTTCAATAATGCTGCCCAGGAAGTGAATATCAACTGTGGGATGTACCTAAATACAACACTGTGCAGTTGTAAATCACACTGGCTTGTCGTTACATTAGCTAATTGTCAAGTCACAATGACATCCAGATGGCAACCATACTACAAGTTGTTTTTCCCTTGGCCGTCTCAAAGTAAATATCTCTTTCTTTTTCAAGTTGCAACTAGTACTGTGCTGTGGATGTTGCCAGTTGGCCATTAGAACAACTGACTGAACTGACCAAACCTGCGCAAGAAGCATCGATATGTTTATCAGATGTGACCACACAGGGTCAAAATTGTTCTTTTGGCATGTTTTATTCTTTTCACTGTCATTGTGATCCCACACAGCTTCAGTGATGTAAAGAATGGAGCCCTGAGGTGGCCAATCTAATGCTGTCAGTGTTCTGTCTGCAGACGTCAGATGTAAGTACATCTTCGTAAGTAGTTCTTGTCTTTTTTGGGGTCGTTATTGTCCTGAAATTTGCCATTCCCGAGCTCACCAGTGTTTTCCTTCTTATAAATTATCTTCCAAACAGTTATTTTTGGTAAGATATATTGTTGGCTGTTTCTGATAAATTTTTTTTAGCTGCTAATGACCTGATTGACTTTGTTACACCTCTGACAGGTCCTTATGGTAGAGTTATCATACTTTTCTGTTGAGTTCATAAGTGAGATATTATCCCAAGGGCTTCTATGCATAGAGCCAACACAGAAAATAATGATATTTAATGCACCAAAAACAACAACAAAAAATAACAACACATGTGGTTATATTTTCTGCTTTTTATTACTGTAACAATAAAGTTCCCTTGATGGTCAAATATTAAATTAATATGTAGGCTTGGGCTATGAGTTGAGTAATGTTGTACCCCAACATAAAATAGGTACCATTTTAAAATAAATTTTTACTATTAACATGACCAATGATTCAACAGAGAAGTAGCTGAGTTTATCTTCCTGGACATGATATCTTTTTGATATTGAACATTGCAAATATTGAATATATCAGGTATTGTATGATTAAATCTAGTATTGCCATCTAAGTCAAAATTCTGATATTGTGACAGTGTATGCTAAAATTCTGGTGTGACTACTGTAGGCATAGTCCTACTCTACACAACGTCCATTTCAGCAGTTTGTCTAAGTATCTGCCCAACCATTTTTCGGTCTGTCGGCTAGACCTGGTAAACAGCTAAACCAATAACCAAAAACCCCTGGGAAAGAGAGAGGGTGCAGAAAGAGGGAGATGTCTGTGTCCTCCCATACACTGTCACTGTCCTTTCAGTGAGTCGACTAGCTCCGCTGGGGAGTGGGGGGTGGTTGTATGTCGGCTCATCATCCCGGCCGACTGTCTAAAAGGCTCAACCAGAAAGAAAAGGAAGGTCAAAAGGGGAAATGGACCACTCATCCCACTGTCTGTCTCTGTCTCTTAGATAGCTCTGCTAAAAGGCTAAAACATTGCAAAATAAATACAAGTCCATGCAGACCACTAGAATATTTGACATCTTTAAACTGTTCCCTGGAGGAATTGTGATCAAATAAACATAACTGCCATTTTCATTGTAAATACAGAAGCTATTTTAACATGCAAAACCTTACATAGCAATCTGTGATAATATTGTATTGACGCACACCTGCAGCCTTGAGTGGAGGTGTTTGTTTTGAGATTTAAGCATAGATTATTGTTCATTTCTGGTCAGCATTGGAGAGTGATTGTTTTCTGAAAGTTGAACAAAAACTTAATTTTCTATCCATCTATCAAAATCTAATGGGGGTAAAATCAGCAGTAATACACCTTCCAAAACATAAATCCTGAAATGTTTTGAAAGCCAATGTTCTATCAGTGGGTAAAATGTGTTTTAATAACCATGATTTTACATTCATGTGATCTTTCATTTAATAACAGATTAATGGTATATTCTGGTCAGTGGAGAGGGGAAAACATACTATCCCATTTAATAATGCTTTTAAAACAATTACCTGCACTCCAAATTGCCAAACAAGCCAGTAGATGATAGGGGCATACTTGCAAACATTGTTTTGTCTATATTGTCAGGACAAAGTATATTTTGTTTCCTCATAGTAAACAGTGCATCATCAGATAAATGTCCTTGGTTTGTTTAACTACCATGATGCAAATCAGTTTCCTCATTTCCCTCACTGTCTCAATGGTAGCAGGCTTGCATTGTTTGTTGCCAGAGCAATAGAGTGAGAGACAGCAATGAGCTAGTAAACAATCATTACCAAGTTATCTTTAACTGCTTAATTGATAGTGTTGTTTGCTTAGGCAATTTTAAGAAATTCCCCTTTTAGAGAAAGGGTTGACTAAGTTTAGGGATAGGCCTAACTTTAGGGATAGAAATGTGGACAATTTCCATCCAGCAAGGAAAAACATTTCTGGAGCAACTTTTTTATGCATTTTCATTTTGTTGTTTCTTGAGATTAACATAAGTCTAAGTATTCACTTCATTAATTTCCATTTCTATGTTCAGATATGCCCTTGTCGACAGTAATGTATACCAAGTTTTTAAACATAATAATGAATATAATCTTTAAAAAGGATCTTACATAGTTTTTTTGCAATATGCAGTATAGACCTTTATTTTACTGTGGTGTCTCACAAGGGCCTTGGACCTCCCAATCTGTGTAATATCTGCTCAAACTGCCCTCGGAATTAGTATTTTTCCCAAGAGCACAGTGATATTTTCTATTGAATGACGGTGGAAGTGCAGTTTATAGTTCCAATAATTACAGTTATAGTATGATATGACAGCCATGACTGTCTTACTCCAAAAATCAGCTATTGCCAAACAGCATCAGAAGAGATGAGTTTTGAGTTTAATGGTCATATGCATAGTATACACAAGGCAAACAAGTTCCTGTGCAACTCACTTGGTCGACCATATCGCTTACAACACCAGGGTTATGGATTTGATTCCCTCAGTGGCCCAGTATATGCATGCATTAACTACGGTAAGTTAATGTGGTAAGAGTGTCTGCTAAAGTACTTAAATGTAAACCATGCATCAAAAGTTTAACTTGCTGGTACCTACTTGACAGTCCTAGAAAAATACAAGACATGATGGGATAAGACAATGAATAAAAGCAGCATGGCACTGTTTAATTAGTACTGTAGAACCACAATGCATTTGGACATTTTTATTGCATTTCTAATCTAATGTTAGAATTACATAGGTCTTTAAAAACCTGTCAGACGATGCATGTGAAAAAACACCAATCCAGTTAGCTGACAAAAGAAAATACATATATGAATGAGGTTGTCTCTAATGATAGCTGATGCTTTGCTCACTCTAATTATATACAATCCTGGTTGCAAAAAAAGCTGTGACACTGTGTAAAATGTAAAGAAAAATAGAATGCAATGATGTGCAAATTATTTAATCCTTATATTCAGGAGAAAATAGTACAAAGACGGAATTTCAAATGTTGAAACTGAGAAATGTTATTGTTTCTTGGAAAATACATGCTCACTTAGAATTTGATGCCTGCAACACGTTTAAAAAAAGCTGGGAAAGAGGCACAAAAAGACTGGAAACGTGTGATGTTAAAAAACAAAACCAGGTGGAATATCACACAATTAATTAGGTCAATTGGCAACAGGTCAGTAACATGATTAGGCATTAAAAGATAATTCCAGAGAGGATGGGTCTGTCAGAAGAGAGGATGGGGAGGGGTTGACCACTGTGAAAGACTGCGTGGGCAAATAGTGCAACAATTCAAGAATAATGTATCAATGTAAAAATGCAAAGAGTTTGGGATTCTCATTATCTACAGCAAACAATATCATTAAAAGATTCAGAGAATCTGGAGTCATCTCTGTATGCAAGGGACAAGGGTGATTTTGGATGGCTGTGATCTTCGGGCCCTCAGGTGGCACTGCATTAAAAGCAGACACAATTCTGTAGTGGACATCACTGCATAGGCTCAGGAACACATTGTCTGTGAACACAGTACATCGCTGCATCCACAAATGCAAGTTAAAACTCTACCCTGCAAAGAAGAAACCCTACATAAAAAACATCCAGAAACGCCAGCGTCTTCTCTGGGCCCGAGCTCATTTAAGATGAACTGAGGCGAAATGGAAAACTGTCCTGTGGTCTGACAAATCAGAATTTAAGATTATTTTCAGAAATCATGGACTGTGTGTCCTCCGGGCTGAAGAGGAGAGGGACCATCCGGTTTCTTGGATTAGATTAGATTCAACTTTTGCCATTGAACAGTACGAGTACAGTACAACGAAATGCAGTTAGCATCTAAACAGAAGTGCAAATAGAAGAGGGCAGGAAATGGACAAGTATTAAGTGTAAGTTACAAGTGTAATGTATAGATGTGCAATCAAGGCAAATACAGTGCAAAATGGAGTGTATGCTGGGCTGTACTGAATGAATAAACTAAGAACTAATAAGTAAATTACTGCTAATGCTGAAGAATATATACAGGTTTTGGAGCAACGTACAGTGAGGGAAAAAATTATTTGATCCCCTGCTGATTTTGTACGTTTGCCCACTGACAAAGAAATGATCAGTCTATAATTTTAATGGTAGGTTTATTTGAACAGTGAGAGAAAAAAAATCCAGATAAACGCATGTCAAAAATGTTATAAATTGATTTGCATTTTAATGAGTGAAATAAGTATTTGATCCCCTCTCAATCAGAAAGATATCTGGTTCCCAGGTGTCTCTTATACAGGTAACGAGCTGAGATTAGGAGCACACTCTTAAAGGGAGTGCTCCTAATCTCAGCTTGTTACCTATATAAAAGACACCTGTCCACAGAAGCAATCAATCAATCAGATTCTAAACTCTCCACCATGGCCAAGACCAAAGAGCTGTCCAAGACTGTCAAGGACAAGATTGTAGACCTACACAAGGCTGGAATTGGCTTACAAGACCATCGCCAAGCAGCTTGGTGAGAAGGTGACAACAGTTGGTGCGATTATTCGCATATGGAAGAAACACAAAAGAACTGTCAATCTCCCTTGGTCTGGGGCTCCATGCAAGAACTCACCTCTTGGAGTTACAATGATCATGAGAACAGTGAGGAATCAGCCCAGAACTACATGGGAGGATCTTGTCAATGATCTCAAGGCAGCTGGGACCATAGTCACCAAGAAAACAATTGGTAACACACTATGCCATGAAGGACTGAAATCCTGCAGCGCCCGCAAGGTCCCCCTGCTCAAGAAAGCACATGTACAGGCCTGTCTGAAGTTTGCCAATGAACATCTGAATGATTCAGAGGAGAACTGGGTGAAACTGTTGTGGTCAGATGAGACCAAAATCGAGCTCTTTGGCATCAACTCAACTCGCCGTGTTTGGAGGAGGAGGAATGCTGCCTATGACCCCAAGAACACCATCCCCACTGTCAAACATGGAGGTGGAAATATTATGCTTTGGGAGTGTTTTTCTGCTAAGGGGACAGGACAACTTCACCGCATCAAAGAGATGATGGACGGGGACTTGTACTGTCAAATCTTGGGTGAGAACCTCCTTCCCTCAGCCAGGGCATTGAAAATGGATCATGGATGGGTATTCCAGCATGACAATGACCCAACACACACGGCCAAGGCAACAAGGGAGTGGCTGAAGAAGAAGCACATTAAGGTCCTGGAGTGGCCTAGCCAGTCTCCAGACCTTAATCCCATAGAAAATCTGTGGGGGGAGCTGAAGGTTCGAGTTGCCAAACGTCAGCCTCGAAACCTTAATGACTTGGAGAAGATCTGCAAAGAGGAGTGGGACAAAATCCCTCCTGAGATGTGTGCAAACCTGGTGGCCAACTACAAGAAACGTCTGACCTCTGTGATTGCCAACAAGGGTTTTGCCACCAAGTACTAAGTCATGTTTTGCAGAGGGTTTGAATACATATTTCACTCATTAAAATGCAAATCAATTTATAACATTTTTGACATGCATTTTTCTGGATTTTTTTGTTGTTATTCTGTCTCTCACTCTTCAAATAAACCTACCATTAAAATTATAGACTGATCATTTCTTTGTCAGTGGGCAAGCATACAAAATCAGCAGTGGATCAAATAATTTTTTCACTCACTGTATGCTACCATCCAGATGGCATCTTTTTCAGGGAAGTCCTTGCTTATTTCAGTAGGACAATGCCAAACCACATTCTGCACATATCATAGCATGGCTCTGTAGTAAAAGAGTTCAGGTGCTAAACTGGCCTGCTGTTAGGTTTTCTTTTTGTTCTGTTTGGGTTTTGCCTTTCCTTTTGAATGTAGCCTGTTCTGTTAGTTTTTTCCTTTGTTCTTGTACATAGCCTGTCTTTGTCATTATCACTTTCACCTGTGTCTTGTTTGCCCCCTCGTCACTGTATGCCCTATTTAAATTCCTATTGCCCTAGTGTGTTTTGTCAGTCATTGTTGGTTGTTACGGCTGTTGTGTTTAGAACATTATCTTTCAGTTATTGGAATTAAAGAGCCTTTTGTTTCTACACCTCTGTGCCTGTGTCCTGCTACGCAACCTCCTGAAATCATGACACCTGCCTGCAGTCCAGACCTGTCCCCCATGAATTATTAATGACAGACCTTTCATAATGGAGTAAGCAACCATTTTGCCCAAAGTGCTTCTCCAGCACCAAGACATCCTACATTTCTAACTGTTTACTTGTTTTTTTGGTTTCATATATAAATATACTGTATGTACTGTATGTTTGTATACAGTATACACATACAGTATAATGCATTTGAAACAATCGAAGGATCAGCAACTCCTTGTGTATCCCATAAGAGAATAGGCTGATAAAAAGAGGAGGGAAAAGAGAGGAGGGAGGAGAGGGAGATGACCTTTCCTCTAACAGAGAATTGCTTTTAGGTAAACAGCACCTCAGGTACGAGCCAGAGACAGGTTGGCATGTAATCGCCTGAAGAAAAGAAAAGATCAGGTCACCAAAAAAATTATATAATGAAAAACTAGATGAGGATCATCACATCACTTAGGGCTCTCAGATCAGCACTATGGAAATACTTCAGGATATGTCCCAAATGGCACCTTATTCCCTTTTCGGTCTAAAGTCAATCACTTCACATCAAGAATTTATGTTTTTTTGGAACACATCCTTTGTGTGTAAAAGTTTGCCATGCAGTGTGGTGAAATTACCTAACGATGGCATGTTCTGTGCCTTGTGTACTGTGTTTAGATGCCATAAGAACCTGGAATCAGTCCCGTATTATTTGTCTAACAATCTCATTGTACATTAACATTTGTCCAGGTGTGTAAACATTTATAGGGAAATTAAAGAATATCTGCTGTGTATGATGTGAAAGGGCAGTGAATGGTGAGAAAGTAGGTTAACAGCAGGGGTTAAATTGGG
This sequence comes from Esox masquinongy, assembly GCA_016801175.1. Classification (NCBI taxonomy): domain Eukaryota; kingdom Metazoa; phylum Chordata; class Actinopteri; order Esociformes; family Esocidae; genus Esox; species Esox masquinongy. The sequence continues at coordinate 14,269 of JACXGI010003532.1, read as the reverse complement.
ATTTCAACTTTCCAGTTGTATCTAAAATGTTAAACTGCTGGCCAGTGGAAGTATGGGAGCTCAGCTCCCCCTTGGTATCATTTGGACCATATGTGCTGGAGCTCAGATCCTGCTGCTCCCATCCAATCCCACCCCTGCTTAACAAATCCACACCCATTTATAAAGTGAAAGTAAACATAGATTTGTTTGGTTTACTTTCACTAAATTAATTTATGTTTATTATTGTAAATACTTTTATTCATTAACCGTACAATGTTTTTTTCTGTTGTGTCTAATTTCAGCTGTGAACTCTCAAACTAAAGGCTTATTTGGTATATCTACAGCCTTGTCTGAGAACACACGCATGAAAAGGCATGTCTATTTTTCTTTGAATTGAGTTCATCAGGATTTCCTAAATAAAGGACATTATTATCTAACTTTTCCCTATTTTTCTCCAACAATGGGATATCCCAATCCCTCAGTTTCATTTCAGAAACTCCCTGCAGACTCAGGACAGTCGAGATATGTGTCTTAAAAAACCCATGCAATGCCTTTCTGACCCTTATCATGCTACTCGCTCAACCAGCAAGTCTAGACTGGAACCCTTACAGCCCAGGAGTGCACTCTGCAGCCTTGTACCTCAACTGAGTTCACAGATGCCCAAACTGGTTCATTTATTGACCCCTTACACCCATGAAACAAACTGTTTGCCCTCCTACCATCGGGCCAGCAGTACAGGTCTCTTCATTCCCGCACCAGCAGGCTCAGGAACAGCGTCTTCCCATCTACTGTAACCCTGCTGAACTCTGTCATCCCATCACTAACCATACGCATCTGCCCACTGCTTAGTACTGCCTCTCAGGGACCTTGCTGCACTACTCCCTTGTACTACTTGTCTACCTCGGAAACCTCATTGCTGCTATCCCTGCATTTCAGTAGTACATGCCACCTTGCACCTTCAATTTGCCTGCACTTCACATTTAGAATTGCCATTGTACTTGCTTTTCTTTTTTCGGATGTTACATGCGTATGTCTACCTCAGGAACCTCATTGCTGCTATCCCTGCATTTTAGTTGCACAGACTACCTTACACTGCCATTTGAACAGTCAGAATTGCCATTTATACTTGCATTTGCCTCATCACACAACTATTCATTCCCACTTGCTCATACATATACTTAATACTTGTAAATGTGTACATTTTATACCATCTATTTGCCTTCATTGCTCATTTAGAATTGCCATTTTGCAGTGTATTTGCCTTCATTGCACATTTATACATTCCATTTGTAACTTACACTTAATACTTGTACATTTCCTGCCCTCTTCTATTTGCACACTCCGTTACATGTAACGGATTTCAGAAAATCAGTAACTGTAATCCGTTACATTACCAACTAAAATATTGTAATCGGATTACAGATAATTTTGAAAAAATTGATGATTACTTTTGGATTACTTCAATTGAAAGATTAGGTGCGAGAAACAATTACGACACGTTGCATACTTGATTTTGTTTTTAAATGTTTTGAATGAAAAAAACATTTGTGCGCCTTAGTTGTGTGTGATCATCATGCAAGCAATGGTGGGCGCACAGATTAGTGACCGATGCGCTAGTTTAATTTTGCGCTAGTTTAATTTTGGTTGGTTGGGCAGCTGGTAAAAACAGAGTACAGTATATCTAGGATAATATTAGCCGACCCATATTGAATGTGATTTAGTTATCTAGTATCAACACATCTTTTTGAGAATAATGATATAGGCGACACATTTTTTTCAAGTTTCAAGGTTTATTTGTCAAATGCACCGAACAATGCCAGGAAGAGTTGCACTGAACAACTCAGACAGGAACTGTTTAGAAGATTAGGCAAATATTTGTTATATAGCTGTAACACAACGCTGCCTTCAAGATAAAACATTATATGGAATTTATCATGGATATTTGAGGAGAAAATGTGTCTTGGGAAGCACTCTGCCAAAGTATGATTGCATTTGATGTAGCCAACTCAACTCCATCCATACAGGTAGGCCATGTGATTCTGCCTGCTTTGCATCTCAGACAGTTGCGTTCATTGGTTAGCATTGGCTGTTGATGACTTTGCAGGTTACGTTCGCGCTAGTAAAACATATTTGTGTGCGGGTGTTCACGATTGCAAACGTGTTTTCTAATGCCTCTTAATATGAAAGTAATCTAAAAGTAATTCAAAGAAATCAGATTACGTTACTGAGTTTGAGAAATCAAAAAGTTACGTTACTGATTACAAATGTGGACAGGTAATTTTTAACTGTAACAGATTACATTTAAAAAGTAACCTACTCAACCCTGCATACACTTTACTTAATACTTGTACATTTCCTGCCCTCTTCTGTTAGCACTTCTGGCTGGATGCTAACTGCATTTTGTTGTACTGCACTTGTACTGTTCAATGACAATGAAGTTGAATCTAATCTAATCTTGAATCTAATTATTGATACACTATATGGTCAAAAATATGTGGACAACCGACCATCACACCTATATGAGCTTGTTGGACATCTCATTCCAAAACCATGGGCATTGAAATTGAGTTAACAGCCACCACTCTTCTGGGAAGGCTTTCTACAAGATTTGAGTGTCAAGAATTTGTGCCCATTCAGCCAAAAGAGCATTTGTGAGGTCAGGCACTGATGTTGAATGAGAAGGCCAGGCTCACAATTGCCATTCCAATTCATCCCAAAGTTTTTCAATGGGGTTTAGGCCAGGGCTTTGTGCAGGCCCCTCAAGTTCCTGCACACCAACCTCGTTGAACCATGTCTTCATGGACCCCACTTTGTTCACAGGGGCACATTTATGCTGGAACAGGAGAGGCCCTTCCCCAAATTGTTGCCAAAAAGTTGGAAGCACCCAACTGTCTGAAATGTCGTTGTATCCTGCAGCATTAAGATGATCCTTCACTGGAACTAAGGGGCCTAGCACAAACCCTGAAACACAGCCCCAGACCATTATCCCTCCTCCACTACAATTCACAGTAGGCACTATGCATTCCAGTAGGTAGCATTCTCCTGGCTTCCGCCACACCCAGCTTCATCCACCAGACTGCCAGATAGATAGATTCATCACTCCAGAGAACATGTTTCCAATGCTCCAGAGTCCAGTGGCGGCGTGTTTACCCGACTCCAGCCGACGATTGGCATTTCGCATGTTGATGTGAGGCTTGCGTACAGCTGCTCGGCCATGGAAACACATTTTGTGAAGCTCCCAAGGCACAGTTGCTGATGTTGCTTCCAGAAGCAGTTTGGAACTTGTGGTGAGTGATGCAACAGATGACAGGCGATTTTTACGCGCTTCAGCATTCGGCGACCCCGCTCTGTGAATTTGTGTGGTCTACAACTACGTGGCAGGGTTGTTGTGCGCTTCCACTGCGCAATTATGGCACGTACAGTTGACCGGGGCAGATCTAGTAGGGCAGAGATTTCACAAACTGACTTGGCAAATGTGCCAACCTATGACAGTGCCACGTTTTAAGTCACTAAGCTTTTCTGTATAACCCATTGTACTGCCAATGTTTGTCTATGGAGATTTTATGGCTATGTGTTGCATTTTATGCATCTCTGAGGAATGGGTGTGGCTAAAACACCTGAACTCAATGCCATCCATAATGTTCCAAAAACAGTGCCATCCATAATGTTTTCTTATTTTGGCTAAATATTTTCCCAAAGCATGGGTTGGTTTCCCCATTTTATATGAGAACACTTTTAAGGCCTTGGGTGGTCTAGCTGTCTATATTTATTTAGCCAAATCAATTTGGTGAACTGAAAGAGGAGAACTATGTATTAAAAGTTTCTAATTTCTAAATGGTGAAACCAATGTGCACAAAAATACACTTTTTTGTACGTACAGTATGTACAAAATCTAGTCATCTTTCTAACAGGAAGTTATAGAAAGTTATGCAAATTAATGAGATGTATAATTACATGCTGTTACACACAGGTTGTGGACAAAATAACATAAACACCACAGAGAAAAGGACTATTACTTTGAAGTAACTAAATTACAATTGCAAACGCAGCTGCGGAGGTTACATTAGGTTGATTGCCAATTTGCAGTACGTACAGAGGGTGGACAAAATAACGGAAATACTACATTGAAAAGGACTGTTACTTTGAAGTAACCAAATCCCAATTACAAATGCAGCTGCAAAGATCACATTAGGTTGATTGCCAAATAGTTTTACACATGTGTCAGCTATAAAAGAGGTCTGAAAATTTAGACTTTGATATTTCAGTTTTCCTAGCAACAAGAGGCAACTAAGTTCCAAAGAGGATAAATAGTTGGTGTGGAAATGCAGGTGCATCGGCCACAAAAACTGCTAATTTATTCAATGTGTCAAGATAAACATTTTCAAAAATCATGACAGTATATGCCGAACTTCGACAAGTTCCATTGGCAAATAGGAATAGTGGTTGCAAGTAAAAGCAAATCAACTGGGATAGACAGACATTTAACCGGATAGTTGTTCAATGACCCAAAAGCATAGCCTCAACAATTTCCACAGAATTGAATCAGCACTTCTGTGACAATATAACCCTAACACAGTCTATGAGCAGTACGTTGTGAGCTTCAAAACTGAAATATATGGCAGGGCTGCCATTTGGGCGACGCTTGTATTTAAGGCCAAACAAAAAGGATGCATAACTGAATAAGGAGCACAAAACCTGGACAATGAGCAATGGACGGGTTTAAGTTAGGAAGGATGCATTCTGCTCACAATGTCTGTTGTCAACTGCTAAACATATTGGGGGATCCGTAATGGTATGGGCAGGCATCACGTTGGAGTCATTGGGTTTGATGATTGCTCTGCATCGTGGTATAACGGCCAAGGAATATAAGGAAATTTTACAGGACCAGGTCCAGCCTATGGTGCAAACACTGTTCCCTCACGATGTTCCATTATTCAAGGATGATAATGCCCCCATGTACACTGCTAATGAAATACAAGAATGGTTATGTGAACACAGAGATAACATCAAACACAGTGCATGGCCTCCCCAATCACCAGATCTGAACATCATTTCAACCTTATGGGACTCCTGGAGCCCAGATTGTAAAAGTAGATTTCTATCTCCTTCATCCCTCAAAGAACTGGAGGCTTTTCTTCTTGAACAATGGTGCAATACCCCACTACACACAGTTCAGGACTTGTATGACAGAATTCTAAGAAAGATTGGAGCAGTTTTCAAAGCAAATGGTGGCCCTAGTCCTTAATACTGTAGGTCTTTGAAATTAAGATATTATAACGTGTTTCCATTATTTTGACCTCACCCTTATGTCTTTAATACTTTTTGGATGCACATTTGGTACCTAATATACACTGCTCAAAAAATTAAGGGGACACGTAATCATCACAGTATAACACCAAGTCAATTAAACTTCAGGGATATCAATCTGTCCAGTTAGGAAGCATAAGCGATTGTGAATCAATGTCACATGTTTTGGTGCAAATGAATGTGACAACAGGTGCACTGGAGAAGCAACAGCAAGACAACCCCCGATAAGAGAATGGTTTTGCAGGTGGTGACCACAGACGATTGCTCTCTCCTTATTCTTCCTGAATGATTCTTCTCTAGTTTTGCATTTTGCTAGTGTCCTTGACACTACTGGTAGTGTAGCACCTCTAACCTGAATTAGAATGATAGCTATATATCTTTTACCTAGACTCTGAGCAGTTATTGACAAGACTCACAAGGAGACTTTACTTTTTTGAAACAGGTTTATTACACAATGGCAGGTTTATTACACAATCCTGTGCACCACACTATTCACAGAATTATTTTTCCTTACATTAGATAATACCCCAAAATAAAATAGAGCTCTTTCATTTAGAAAAAAAATAGGAAAACAAAATAAATTGTCCTTGGCAAAATAGAAAGTCACTCTACCCGGGTAGTAAACCAAAAACTCCAAGTTTCCTTATCTGGAATCCATGGAATCCAATATCCGAGATCTGGATACGAATCAGTTCAGTAACTCCGCAGAAGAGAATCCGACACAGCTGGCCACACTGCGTCCAAACGTTCCTTCTGTAGAATGTCACTCACTGGGACAGGCTCGCCATCGAAGTCGGTATGGTTTGGAACCAAACTAAATCCAGGATAAAAAAACAATCTGTACGTAGCAGTACAGAATAGATAAAAAACACTCACTTCTTTCTATCTCCTTTTCCATATATGGTACCTTATTTACTTTTCTTTTCTCAATAAACAAGTTACACATTTAAACCCATTAGCTATGGCTATAAGAGAACTGTTCAAATCACACTACGACTATGCTCCATACAAGTCTGTTTGACTAGAGACCATAGTTTGCATTGGCAAAGCCAAAACATTGTACAAAAATTAAACAATAGCATTTATTTTACCAAATAAATGATGTTCCTTACAGGATTAATGCATTTTCAATCATAAAATATCATGAACTGTATGCTATTAAACTATTAAACAACATGAAACGAATGCATTAGTCATTTTACCTCAGTGAAACACATTTAGAACACAGTACTTAGCTGAATGCTCAGTTCAGCAAAACACAAAATTCACACATTATGAGCTAAGTGTAATATAAACATCTTACAATACTCTCATGTCACTCCGATTGGTTTTGTTATAACAGCATGAGATCTTAAAACCTAATATTGTTTACTGATAGCATCACCTCATGTTAGCTAGCAATATGGTAAGCTAATGAGCACGTTGAGACAACAGAAACTCACCGGAGGTTTCGGCAGAAAAACACGGTGGAACAACAGAAAAGCGCCTCTCACAATGCAGTCCTCGGGTTACTAGTTAAAGATTATCTTATCCACACAACTCCTGATTAGAATTGACTAGATATATTGACTGGCATCATGTAATTTGACACTTGACTAGTTAATTAGTGACACCATATTCTATAGGGGTTACACACTCCCCACGTAAATCAGCATGAGTCCCTTCATGTGCTATAATATTCTGGCTCAAACACGTATAAGTTCTTTACGTTCATATTCACTAAATATACTGAGTGCATGGTTAAAACTTTCTAAAAGGTTTTGAGCAAATGAGATGAGGGGTTTTCCCAACTGTGGGTAGTGGAATCGGCCAGGTGCTCGCCTTGACCTTTCAGATCGACGTATGGACTCGTCTTCCCCAACTTCTCCAAGTACTTCCTCATCTTGTTGCTCACAACCGTCAGGGATTTCCATGTAAGTTTTCTGTACTCCTTTTTTATTATTTCCATCTTCTGGATCACCAAAATCCAACAGGGGAACATCATCATCTTCCAGAGTGATAGCTAGCATCACATTGCCTGGCTCAGGCAAGATCTCCACATCCTCAGTAGGAGGTTGTTCAACAGTAGTCTCTGGCTGGAATTCTCCTGCCTCTTCAAGACATGCCTCTGCTCCTTGTGCCGGCAATGCCAATTCATTACCTGCCGAGAGCTCCACTGGAGACTGGGGTGGTAATGTCACTCTCTCCGGGAAGATGGGCAGATGTATCTGGCTTCTTTTGGATGTCGTATACATTTGTGAACCTTTCCTCAGTGAAAACTGAGGATTTCACAGGAAAGACGGTGTAGTCATCTTCCGACTCACAATCTTCCTCTTCTTGCTGCTGAAGAGAATTTTGTTGTGTCCTGGGACGATGTGTGGGCCTTGGCTGATCTGGTTCATCTTCTTCAGCTTCAGACCACTGCCCACATGGTAACAGAAGATCCCTGTGCAGAGTGCGGATTGGACCATCTTGATTTACTGGTTGAACTATGTAAACAGGTAAGTCTCCCATCTATTTTAGGACACAGTACACAGCAGACTCCCACTTGTCTGCAAGTTTGTGCTTGTTCCGCAGCCGGACGTTCCTCACCAGGACTCTATCCCCCACTTCAAGGGTAGATTCTCGAACCCTTTTATCAAAACGGCGTTTGTTTCTGTCAGCAACTTTCTGTGAGTTTTCAATGGCTGTTTGATAACTCTCCTCTGGCCGAGACTTGAGATTCCGCACATATTGTGAGTGAGATGCTGGTTTCCCCTCTGACAGGTAAACTGAATGCAATATCCACAGGCAGCCTGGGTTGTCTCCCAAACATCAGCTTATAGGGGCTAAACCCTGTAACCTCATTTCTGGTACAGTTGTAGGCATGTGTGAGTGGTTTTACAAAGTCCCGCCAGTGACTCTTCTCTTTATCCTTTAGGGTACCCAACATGCCAAGAAGGGTGTGGTTGAACCGCTCAACCGGATTTCCTCGCGGGTGATAGGGACATGTTCGCACTTTCTTGATACCAGCTATGGCACAGAGCTCTTTAATAGTACGAGACTCAAAGTCCCTGCCCTGATCACTATGCAGGCGTTCGGGAAACCCATAATGCACCAGGAATTGCTCCCACAGGCACTTTGCAACAGTATTAGCCTTTTGATCTTTAGTAGGTATGGCTACTGCGTACTTTGTAAAGTGGTCTGTGATGACTATGACTAGGAAGTCTTTAGTGTTGTGGGTGTCAGGCTCAAGCGATAAGAAGTCCATGCAAACCAATTGCATTGGCCTAGATGTCTGGATACTGACAAGAGGTGCTGCTCTTTCAGGCAGAGTCTTTCTTGTGACACATCGGCCACATGTTTTGACCTTGTGCTCAACGTCAGCAGCCATTCGTGGCCAATAGAATCTTGACCTTACTAAGTCAGTTGTACGCTCTATCCCCATATGCCCCATGTCGTCAAGAAGACGAGTGAGTACAGTTGCCCTGAGTGACTCTGGAAGTACGAGCTGATAGGATGTTTGCTCTTCACACTGACTTTTCCTGTACAGAAGACCATCTCGCATTTCAAGACGCTTCCAGTTTTTAAGCACCAGCTTGAGTTCAGGGGAGTCAGGACTGATGTCACTGGGTACTTTATCTCCTGCTTTTAACCAGTTAATGACATGCTTGATGATGGGGTCAGCTTCCTGTCGTTCTCTGAGTTCCACTTCACTGAAGGAAGTTTCATGTCCTATTAAGTTTTCTTCACCATATATGTCTGGTACAGCCTCAACATGGAGAGCCAGAGATTCAACCAACGTAAGGGAAGGTAAGTAGTTGTCAGGCTCTCTTAGAAGGTGTCTGTGACATACAGCTGTAACCACATCTGCAGGTAAGTTTAGATGGTCAGCTGATGATGCTAGATGATGTGATGTGAACTGTTTTATTCTTTCTTTCTCTTCCAGTTCAGTGTTTTTTATCAACCAATATACCATGGGGTCGCCTAGAGAGGCCGTTGGCATCCTGATTGCTCTTTCCAGCCCTATACTTGATGTTGAAATTCAATGTGGAAAGGGCTGCAAGCCAATGATGACTGGCTGCATCTAGTTTAGCTGAGGTGAGTATGTAGGTTAATGGATTGTTATCCGTTATGACAGTGAAGGTATTACCATAGAGAAAATCTTGGAACTTCTCTAGGATTGAACATTTTAAAGCTAGGAACTCCAGCTTGTGTGCTGGATACCTCGCCTCGCTACTTGAAAGGCCCCTACTGGCACAGGCAATGACCCGTGTTTGTCCGTCCTGCTCCTGATATAAAGCAGCCTCTAAACCAGTAGTGCTAGCATCTGTGTGCAAAGTATATGGTAGCTTTGGATTTGCAAACCCCAGGATTGGAGAGGTGGTCAGCTTTTCTATTATGCACTCAAAAGCTTCCTGACAAGCAGGTGTCCATCTTTCTGCGAACGGCTCTTTTGGGTTGAAATACTTCCCTTTACATGTCGTCATCTTCTGACCTTATTGAGAGGTGGGTATCCGGAAGTGAGATTGTTTAGTGGCTTAACTATTTTGGAATAGTCCTTCACAAAACAACGATAATAGCCAGAAAAGCCCAAAAAGGACTTCAGTTCTTTAAGAGTCTGGGGCTTTGGCCAAGTTTTCAGTGCACTGACTTTTCCAGGGTCAGTCTCCACACCATTTCTTGAGACGACATGTCCGAGGTAATGCACAGAGGTTTGAAAGAATTTGCATTTCTCGGGAAAGAGTTTGAGACCATTTTCTCTTAGCCGTTGCAGTACATGCAAAAGTCTGGCTTCGTGTTCCTCCAGAGAGTCTGAGAACACGATTAGATCATCAATGAACACTAGCACCTCCTTCAAGTTAATGTCACCCATGCATTTCTCCATTAACCATTGGAAAGTGCTAGGTGCATTGGTTATTCCATGTGGCATCCGATTAAACTCCCAAAAACCCAGAGGGCACACAAAAGCAGTCTTGGCTTTGTCACACTCCTCCATGTCAATTTGGTAATAGCCTGATTTGAGGTCCATCAGCTCCTGGTTTTCGGTGAAGGCATTGACGCCATTGACTGGCCCTCACGTTCCACAGACCTGAATCCAATTGAGAACCTCTAGGACGTTATGTATCGGTGCATCTGATGCCACCAAGTAGCACCACAGACTGTCCAGGAGATCACTGATGCCCTGATCCAAGTCTCGGAGGAAATCCCCCAGGAGGCCATATACCGTTTCATCAGGAGCATGCAAAGACATTGTCAGGAGTGCATACACGCACATGGGGGCCATACACACTAATGAGTCATATTATGCGTTGCCGTGATGAAATATACACAAGTTGGAACAGCCTGTAGTTTCTATTGCTTACTTTGATTTTCAGTGTGAGTTTGAATCTAGCCCTCAATCGGTTTTGGGATTTTGGTTTCCATTTTCCATTGTTATGTCATTTAGTTCTCAACGAATTATGCAATGTGCAGTAAAGATTTTTATCTTTAATATATTTCGTTCATCGAGACCCGATGTGTGAATTAAGTGTTCCCTTAATCTTTTTGAGCAGTGTATTACTGTGGGTCTCAGATGTATTCACCCACCTATACTTTTCCACATGTTTTTATGTTACAACATGAACTCAAAATGTGTTTAATTGGGTGTTTTTGCCACTGATCAACACAGTCCATAATGTGAAAAACAATCCGCCAGTTTAAAATTATTCTTGCATTACAACACAAAAAAGGAAAAAAAAATAGATTGCATTAGTATCCACCCTCTTTGCAATGACACACTGGAATGAGCTGTGATGCAAGCAATTGTCTTAAAAGGTTACATTTCAGGTTAAATACACTTGTGTCCGGGAGGTCCTTCATTTAGTACAATTCCTAACAAAAACTCAATCATTAAGACGAAGAAAGAATCAAAGTTAATCTGGAATTAGGTTTTTCAAAGCACCAATCAGGGGTAGGATATAAAAAGATTTGCCGGCATTGATTATCTGGAGCACAGTAAATCAATGAAGTCGCCTCACTGTTAATGTTGAGACTGGTGTTTTGGGGGTACTATTTAATGAAGCTGCGACCTGAGGACCTGTAAGTCGTCTCTTTCTAAAACTCTGATGTATTTGTTCTCTTACTCAATTGTGCACCGGGGTCTCCCACTCCTCTTTCTATTCTGGTTAGAGCCAGTTTGTCCTCTTCTGTGAAGGGAGTAGTACACAACTTTGTATGAGATCTTCAGTTTCTTGGCAATTTCTCGCATGGAATAGCCATCATTACTCAGAACAACTATAGACTGATGAGTTTTGGAAGAAAGTTTTTTGTTTCTGGCCATTTTGAGCCTGTAATTGAACCCACAGCTGCTGATGCTTCAGATACTCAACTAGTCTAAAGATGGCCAGTTTTGTTGCTTCTTTAATCATCACAACAGATTTCAGCTGTGCTAACATGCTAACAAAAGGCTTTTCTAATGATCAATTAGCCTTTTAAAATGATAAACTTGGATTAGCAAACACAAGTGCAATTGGAACACAGGACTGATGGTTGCTGATAATGGGCCTCTGTGTGCCTACTGTACGTAGATATTCAATTAAAAATCACCTGTTTCCAGCTGCAATAGTTATTGACAACATTAACAATGTCTACACTATACTTCTAATCAATTTGTTATTTTACTGGACCAAAAATGTGCTTTTCTTTCGAAAACAAGGACATTTCTAAGTGACCCCAAACATTTGAACAGTAGTGTATGTTAGAATGGCTTTCCATATGTGCATGAATGTATTTCACCTCTGTGGCTTTTAATATGCCTTTGAGTAGTATACAATGCATACTGATTCCGTCTTCCATTGCCAAGGTCAACTCACAGTAGTGTAGGCTAATGGTACATCTTTGTGAGGTAAACACAGTATTTCAATGCAGCAGCTACTCTCTCTATATTGACTTTAAGATATGAAGTTTGAGCAGGTCTCAAGGACATTGGTATATGCCATCAAATCAGCCACCAGGGGCAACAGTGATTGTCCTATTACCATCAAGTAAGCTAGTAGTTCACTAGGGCATTGTGGATTGGGATGGCAGATGGCTGTAAACAGCCAATTCTGGTTCAGAGGTTTATATGTTCAAAGCCAGTGATAGGCACATATTTTTGTTCAGCTATTCCAAAACTTTAATCCTTAATTTCACCTGTTTAAATAAATTCCTAACATTAACCATCAAGTTCATTCTGTTTTTAACTTTCAAACTTAAAAATGTCAAACCTAACCTTTATTTTAACTATTTTAAAGTGGATGTCTTCATACCCACTGTAAAAACACCTGCTTCTGAGGTGTGATGATGTCTTCTTGGTGTGCCAGTGGAAGCACAGTAATGGGAGGTATACTGTAGCAGGGTTACTTACTGTATATGAACCATAGACAAGGCAAACTCTGACACATTTTATATATCACTATTCTTTTGGGGTCCTCAAACATAATTCCCAATCACAGTGACATATTGTCACAAATGGAGAACATTTGGGAAAGTGAGGCTACTCAAGGGCAGTCCTGCCAAAATCTTTTCAAGTGCAAGATATAAAATTGTCCAGGATGTCTCAATGAACACTAAAACAAAATCAAGGAATCTGCAGACTCTCTCACCTGATGGTTAAAATCAGTGTTAACTATCAGAAAGACCATCGGCAAAAATGATATTCAAGGAGAACTAGCAAGGTGGAAACCACTGCCCATTAAAATTAAGAGACCACTGCACCTTTTTGTTTCCTTTCCAAAAAAGTTGAAAAGGAAGGTTTTGAGGGAGGAACAGAAGCATTCAATTTCTCTTAATTTTAACCCTTCTGTTCCTCACACAAAACCTTCCTTTTCGACTTTTTTGGAAAGGAAAGAAAAAGGTGAAGTGGTCTCTTAATTTTTTCCGAAGCTGTATATATATATATATATATATATATATATATATATATATATATATATATACCGGTGCTGGTCATATAATTAGAATATCATCAAAGAGTTGATTTATTTCAGTAATTCCATTCAAAAAGTGAAACTTGTATAATGTATACATTCATTCCACACAGACTGATATATTTAAGTGTTTATTCCTTTTAATTTTGATGATTATAACTGACAACTAATGAAAACCCCAAATTCAGTATCTCAGAAAATTAGAATATTGTGAAAAGGTTCAATATTGAAGACACCTGCTGCCACACTCTAATCAGCTAATGAACTCAAAACACCTGCAAAGGCCTTTAAATGGTCTCTCAGTCTAGTACTGTAGGCTACACAATCATGGGGAAGACTGCTGACTTGACAGCTGTCCAAAAGACGACCATTGACACCTTGCACAAGGAAGGCAAGACACAAAAGGTCATTGCTAAATGACTGCCTGTTCACAAAGCTCTGTGTCCAAGCACATTAATAGAGAGGCGAAGGGAAGGAAAAGATGTGGTAGAAAAAAGTGTACAAGCAATAGGGATAACTGCACCCTGGAGAGGATTGTGAAACAAAACCCATTCAAAAATGTGGGGGAGATTCACAAAGAGTGGACTGCAGCTGGAGTCAGTGATTCAAGAAGCACCACGCACAGACGTATGCAAGACATGGGTTTCAGCTGTCGCATTCCTTGTGTCAAGCCACTCTTGAACAAGACACAGCGTCAGAAGCGTCTCGTCTGGGCTAAAGACAAAAAGGACTGGACTGCTGCTGGTTGGTCCAAAGTTATGTTTTCTGATGAAAGTAAATTTAGCATTTCCTTTGGAAATCAAGGTCCCAGAGTCTGGAGGAAGAGAGTAGAGGCACAGAATCCACCATGCTTGAAGTCAATTGTAAAGTTTCCACCGTCAGTGATGGTTTGGGGTGCCATGTCATCTGCTGGTGTTGGTCCACTGTGTTTTCTGAGGTCCAAGGTCAACGCAGCCGTCTACCAAGAAGTTTTAGAGCACTTCATGCTTCCTGCTGCTGACCAACTTTATGGAGATGCAGATTTCATTTTCCAACAGGACTTGGCACCTGCACACAGTGCCAAAGCTACCAGTACC